>PVKS010018273.1:0-40410 GCA_004027875.1 Aplodontia rufa
AGGTGGGGACTAGACCCTGGACAGTGAGAAAGTTGGTCTATTATCATGTGTTAAATCCAGCTAAGATGTAATGTTTTACAACCTAATACATTTTTTTAGAGATATTGTGGGAAGGGGAAGGGCGGGATAAGGGAGGGTAATTGGGGGGCACTCCTGGGGGTAATTGCAATATCCAGAATATAAACACATTTTATATTATTTTGTTAAAAACTTGTATGGTTGTTCAAAATTTAAAAAAAATTTAAAAATGTGACAGAAATTAAATTCTTCAGTGATAAATTCAAGTTAGCAAGATACATGAACACAAACCCTGCACTACAGAATATTCTCAAGGACAATTTTCATTCAGAAGAACACACTAATAATTCTCTAAAACCCTAAATAAGAGAGTGTCTACATTCACAATACACTCCATTAGAAACCCAAGATGGCGCAAAACACAGCAACAAACACAAAATCTGGGACTCAGATTCCCATATCTATTCTAACTCTGAATGTGAATGATCTCAATGCCCCAATTAAAAGAGACAGATTGGTTTCCAGGATCAAAAAACAAAATCCAACCATATGTTGTCTGCAAGAGACACAACTCACACTCAAAAATAGACACAGACTGAAGGTGAAAGTTTGGCAAAATGTCTACCATGCCTGTGGCCCAAAAAAAGTAAGCTAGCATGGTGATCCTAATATCTGATAAACTTAATTTTGATTCAAAACTACTTAGAAAGGACAAAGATAGACACTACATCATACTAAAAGGGACAATTCACCAAGAAGATTAAATGATAATTAACATTTATGCCCCCAATCATAATTCCCCCAAATACATGGAAAAAATACTCAAGGATATTAAACTTATAGATCTTAACACAATAATACTGGGGGATTTCAATATACCATTATCAACTTTGGACAAATCATTGAATCAAAAAATCAACAATGATATCTCAATCTGAACATCTCTGTTAATCAATTGGGCTTAACAGACATCTACAGAATATTTCATCCTAAATCGGTTGAATTTACCTTCTTCTCAGCAGCTCAGGGATCCTTTTCAAAAGTAGACCACATCCTAGTCCACAGAGCTAACCTCAACAAATTCAAGAAAGTGGATATAGTTCCATGTATCATGTCAGAGCACAATGCCATGATCTTAGCAATAAACGACAAGAAAAACAACAGAAGCTACTTTAATACTTGAAAATTGAATAATACCCTTTTAAAGGAAGAATGGATAAAAGAACAAATGAGATCAGAAATCAAGAAATTCTTGGAAATGAATGAGAATGATGAAACAACATGTCAAAACCTCTGGGATACTATGAAAGCATACTTAAGAGGTAAATTTATAGCACTGAGTGCATACATCAAAAATCTGGAAAGAGCCCAAATAAATAGACTTATGCTTCAACTCAAATCTCTACAAAAGAGGAACAATCCAAACCTAAACATAACAGGGGATAGAAAATAACTAAAATTAGAGCTGAAATCAATGAAACGGAGACCAAAAAAACAATAGAAAATATCAACAAAACATAAGTTTGTTCTTTGAAAAAATAAATAATATCCACAAACCCCTTGCCAACCTCACCAAAAAGAAGACTGAAATTAAGCTAATCAATAAAATCAAAGATAAAAATGGTGATGTCACCACAGACTCAACCAAAATCCAGGAGATTATCAGATCATATTTTGAAAATTTATACTCTGCCAAGTTTGATAATACAGAATATATGAACAGATACTTAGCCACATATGACACACCCATATTAACACCAGAAGACACTGAAAATCTAAACCAACCTAGCTCACGTTCTGAAATCGAAGAAGCAATCAAAGGCCTTCCAAAAAAGAAAAGTCCTTGTCCTGATGGATTCACAGCAGAATTCTACCAAATGTTTACAGAGGAATTAACACCGATCCTCTACAAGCTTTTTGATGAAATTGAAAGGGTTGGAGCACTACCATACACTTTTTATGAAGCAAGCATAACTCTCTAAAATCTAACAAAGACTCACCAAGAAAAGAAAACTATGGACCAATTTCCCTGATGAACATAGATGCAAAAATCCTTAATAAAATTCTAGCTAATCGGATCCAAAATTGCATTAAAAAGATAATACATGAGGATCAAGTGGGCTTCATTCCTGGAAAACAGGGCTGGTTCAACATTCACAAATCAATAAATGTAATTCACCACTTAAATAAAAATCATATAATCATCTCAATCAACACAGAAAAGGCCTTTGATAAAATTCAACATCCCTTTATGCTCAAAACCCTGGAAAGGATAGGAATCAAGGGAAGATATTTTAACTATGTAAGATCCATTTATGAGAGACCCATAGCAAACTTTATGCTCAGTTGCAAAAGACTGAAAGCATTTCCACTTAATTCAGGAACAAGACAATGCTGTCCACTTTCACCACTCTTATTCAATATAGTCCTTGAAACTCTTGCCAGAGCTATCAGACAAGAGAAGGAAATCAAAGGAATTCAAAGAGGAAAGGAAGAAGTCAAGTTGTCTCTATTTGCAGATGACATGATCCTCTACATAGAAGACCCTATAAGCTCAACCAGAAGACTTCTAGAGCTGATTAACAACTTCAGCAAAGTGGCTGGTTATAAGATTAACATCAATAAATCATTAACTTTTTTATATTCCAGCAACAAGACACTGAAGAAGAAATAAGGAAATCTGTCCCTTTCACCATCTCCTCCAAAAAAATAAAATACTTGGGCATAAATCTCACAAAGGATGTGAAGAAATTATACAACGAAAATTATTGAACTTTAAAAAAAGAAATTATAGAAGATCTGAGTAGATGGAAAAACATTCTGTGTTCATGGTTAGGCAGAGTCAATATCATCAAAATGGCAATTTTACCCAAAGCCCTATACAGATTTAATGCAATCCCTATCAAGATACCAGTGTCATTCTGCATGGATATAGAAAAAGCAATACTCAAATTTGTATGGAATTTGTATGGAAGACCCAGAATAGCCAAAACATTACTCAGCAAGAAGGAGGAGGCAGGAGGCATCTCAATTCCTGACTTGAAATTATACTATACAGCTACAGTAACAAGAACAGCATGGTATTGATACCAAAACAGAATGGAAGACCAATGGAATAGAATAGAGGATTCTGAGACAAACCCTCATACCTTTAACTATCTGATATTTGATACAGGGAGCAAAAGCATGCTGTGGAAGAATGATAGCCTATTCAACAAATGGTGTTGGACAAATTGGATAGCCATATATAGACAACTGAAATTGGATCCTTGCCTTTCACTCTGCACAGGGATTAGATCAAGATGGTTCAAGGATCTGGATATTAAACCAGCAACTCTACAACTGCTTGAAAAAGAAGTAGGATCAACATTACATGACATACGGTTCAGCACAGCCTTCCTTAACAGGACTCCTATGGTGCAAGCTGTAAAATCAGGAATAAATGCATGGAATGCAATTAAACTAAAAAGCTTTTGCACAGCTAAAGATTTAGTCAAGAGTCTCAAGAGAGAAACTACAGAATGGGAAAACATTTTTGCCTGCTACACCTCAGACAGAGGGCTAATATTCAGAATATACGAAGAACTCAAAAAAATAAATAACAAAATCACAAATAATCCAATTAATAAATGGGCTGTGGAACTAAAGAGAAGCTTCTCAATGGAGGAACTCCAAAAAGCCCATAAACAAATGAGAATGCTCTACATCACTAGCAATAAGAGAAATATAAATCAAAACTTCACTGAGATTTCACCTCACTCAGGTGAGAGTGGGAAAAATGAAGAATACAAACAATGACAGATGCTGGAGGGGCTGTGGGAAAAGAGGAACACTTCTACATTGCTGGTGGGACTGCAAACTGGTACAGCCACTCTGGAAAGCATTGTGGAGACTCCTCAAAAAATTAGGACTGGAACCGCCTTTTGTCCCAGCTATCCAACTCCTGGGTGTTTTCCCAAAAGAGTTAGAATCAGCATATTATAGTGATGTGGCTTCATCAATGTTTATAGCAGCTCAACTTACTATAGCTAGATTATGGAACCAACTCAGATGGCCCTCACTTGATGAATGGATCCAAAAACTGTGGTACATATATACAATGGAGTACTACTCAGCTGTTCGAGAAAATGACATTATGGCATTTGCAGGCAAATGGATGGAGATGGAAAAATTTTTGCTAAGTGAAGTATCCCAAACTCAGAGACTCAAGGGCTGTATGATTTCTCTCATTTGTGGATGCTAGAATATAAGCAGAATCAGTACATTAGATGGCTAAACTAACAATTACCTCATCATGTATGAATTCTTACATGATCATGGGGACTGTGCTAAGATTCCTGGGGGACATAGGGAGGGGGGAAAGGAGGAGGAAGGGAATAGGAAGGACATCAAGGTGACCAGAAGGAGGTAGTATGGGTGAATCTAATCCGAGGGGAATCCCTGACTTCCAGGAGAACTCCTACCAACTTGTGTCTTAAGTAAAGTGAAACATGGAACCATGGGGAACCCAAAGGGGGGAAACCATGGTCTGGCTCCAATTTTGGCTTGCTCTGCCATTACACTTTTGTTCTTGATTATTTGATGATGAACCCCTCCAAGTTGTAAGACCATGTTTATTGAATAAAAATGAAAAAATAAATAATGTGACATAGTGGACATGTGAACCCAACTGAGAAAAAAAAAAAGAATAAGAGTGGTGAAATTGGACAACCTCATCTTGTTTCTGAAATCAGTGGAAATACTTTCAGTCTTTCTTCACTGAGCATAATGTTGACTATGTGTCTGTCATAAATGGATCTTACATAGTTAAAATTTCTTCCCTTGATCCCTATCTTCTCCAGGGCTTTGAGCATAAAGGGGTGTTGAATTTTATCAAAGGCCTTTTCTTCGTCAATTGAGATGATTATACGATTTTTATTTTTAATTCTGCTTAAGTGATGAATTACATTTATTGATTTGCATTTGTTGAACCAGCCCTGTTTTCCTGGAATGAAGCTCCCTTGATCATTATGTATTATCTTTTTAATGTACTTTTGGATGCAATTAGCTAAAATTTTATTAAGGATTTTTGCATCTATGTTCATCAAGGAAATTGGTCTGTAATTTTCTTTTCTTGATGTGTTTTTATTGGATTTTGGTATCAGTGTAATGTTTGCCTCATAAAAAGTGTTTGGGAGTGCTCCCATCCTTTCAATTTCATGGAAGAGCTTATAGGGAATTGGTGTTAACTCTTTTGTGAAAATTTGGTAGAATTCTGCTGTATATCCATCTGGTTCTGGGCTTTTCTTTTTTGGAAGACCTTTGATTGCTGCTTCAATTTTGCTACCTGAGATAGGTTTGTTTAGATTTTACATGTCCTCTGATGTTAATGTAGGGATGTCATACGTAGCCAAATATCTATCTATATCTTCAAGATTATCAAACTTGGCAGATTATAAATTTTCAAAATAAGTTCTGATAGTCTTCTGGATTTTGGTTGATTCTGGTGATATCTCCATTTTCATCTGTGATTTAGTTGATTTGCTTCACTTCATTCTTCCTGTTGGTGAGGTTGTCAAGGGATCTGTCAATCCTCTTTTTTTTTTTCAAAGAACCATTCTTTGTTTTGTTGATAATTTGTATTTTTTTTGTTCTCAATTACATTGATTTCAGCTTTGATTTTAGTTATTTCCTGTCTTTTATTAGCTTTGAGATTGGATTGTTCCTCTTTTTGCAGGCGTTTGAATTGTAGCATAAGACTATTTATTTGGGCTCTTTCTAGATTTTTGATGTATGCACTCAGTGCTATAAATTTTCCTCTTAGGAATGCCTTCGTACTGTCTCAGAGATTTCAGTGTGTTGGTTCCTTATTCTTATTCATTTCCAAGAATTTCTTCACTTCTGTTCTCATTGCTTCTTTTATCCATCCTTCATTTAAGAGACTATTATTCAATTTCCAAATATTTTTTCTTGTTGTTGATTGCTAAGATCATACCATTGTGTGGTCTGACAAGATACATGGGACTATATCAACTTTTTTGTATTTGTTAAAGTTAGCTCCATGAACTAAGATGTAGTCTATTTTAGAAAAGGATCTATGAGCTGCTGAGAAGAAGGTAAATTAAGCTAATGTAGGATGGAATATTCTGTAGATGTTTATTAAGCCCAATTGATTGATGGAGTTGTTCAGTTTGGAGATATCTTTATTGATTTTTTGTTTTGATGAGTTGTCTAGTGTTGATAATGGTGTATTGATGTACCTCAGTATTAATGTGTTGAAATCAATGAGGGGTTTAATGTCCTTGAGTAATTTTTCCATATATTTCAGGGAGTTGTAATTAACATAAATGTTAATTATTGTTATATCTTCTTGATTAATTGTCCCTTTCAGTGTGATGAAGTGTCCATCTTTGTCCTTTCTGAGTAGTTTTAAGTCAAAATTAATTTTATCAGATATTAGAATCACCGCACCATCTTGCTTTTTTGGGCCACAGGCCTGTAGACATTTTGCCAAACTTTGACTTTCAGTCCGTGTCTATTTTTGAGTGTGAGGTGTGCCTCCTGTAGACAATATATTGTTGAATTTTGTTTTTTTGATCCAGTGAGCCAATCTGTGCCTTTTACTGGGGCATTGAGACCATTCACATTCAGAGTTAGAATAGATTTGGGAAGCTGTGTCTCAAACTTTGTGACTATTGCTGAGTTTTGAGCCATTTTTTATATCTTTTGGTGTGTAATGTGGTTATTGACACTCACTTATTTAAAGGTTTAGGGTATTATTAGCATTTTCTTCTGAATGAAGAATATCCTTGAGAATAGTCTGTAGTGCAAGATTTGTGTTCATGTATCTTGCTAGCTTGAGTTTGTCATTGAAGTATTTAATTTCCCCATCATATTTGAAGCTGAGTTTTGCCAGGTATATTATTTTTGGTTGAAAATTGTTTTCTTTCAAGGCTTGAAAAATATTGTTCCAAGCTCTTCTGGCCTTCATTGTCTGATCTGAAAAATCCACAGTGATCCTAATTTGTTTGCCTCTGAATATGATTTGGGGCTTTTCTCTAGCTGCTTTTAGAATTCTCTCTTTAATTTCTCTGTTATTCATTTTATATATGATATATCTCTGTAAATTACTCATTTGGTTACATCTGTTGGGTGTCCTATAAGCATCTTGGATTTGTTATTCTGGGTGAATTCTGATGTGAGGAAAATTCTCCTTCACAATTTCACTTAGAAGGTTCCTAATGCCCCTTGTTTGCTGTTCAGAGTTTTCATTCAGTCCAATGACTCTCAGGTTATTTCTCCTCATCTCGTCAAATATTATTTGGAAGTTCTGGCCATGTATAGTAAGTTTCTTCTCTTATCCGTCCTCCTTGAACTGAACATTGCTCAGCCTGTCTTCATTATCTGATATACGTTCTTCAAGACTTGAGGTTCTATTTTCAGTTGAGTTTACTCTGTTGTATCTTCTAGTGAAGAATTAATTTGGTTGAAAGTGTTTTTCAATTCTGATAGTTCTGCTACATCTATTTTCAGGGTGTCTTACTCTTTATTAATATGGTCTTTCATCTCACAGAATTGTTCCCTTATTTCCTTATATAAGTTGTCTTTCACCATTTGAAACTGATCTCTGATCTCTTTCCTTAATTCTTCTTTCAGCTCTTTGATTGAGTTACTAATAATAATGTTGATACAATTTTTTAATTTTTCATCTAGGGCTCCAATCATGGAGTCCTTCTGTGGGGAGGTGTGAGGTTGAGGAAGGGAGTTATTTCCCCTTTTCCTCATTTTCAGATACAGGGGGTGTGTCTTGAAGACCAACTGTGAGTATGATTTGTAGAGGTTATTGGAGCCTCTTAAGAGTTTGCTTTGTTGGGATGGGGTGCTATTTGGGAAGCTCAGATCAATAGCTGCCAGTCCAATCAGTGAAGAATTGAGAGCCTGAGAGCCTGTAGGTGCATATACTAAACAGTTTCAATTAAAAGAGTTGTAATGATGATTAGCATCTACAGGAGCAGTTTTCTTCCACAAGAGTTTTCATAATATTTTATGATAGCAAGGAATTACCTGTTTTGAAAGATGTCCTTTTCTTCACTTAGCAGGGACTCTTTAGGTTTGGAGAAGTAATGACTAGAAAGCCAAGGAAGTGAGGTAGGGAGGTAGTTTAGAATTCATGACTTAGAATAAAGAGCTACAACATTTTAGCATGTTGTAGATTATTCAAATAGGAATAAGGATAAGATAGAAATGGGATATGACTGGGGTAAAGACTTTGGGTGAGAATGAGAGAGAACAGCATATAGTTTAGGAATTACCAGTGTACAGGGAAAAAGAGGTTAATATGGAGTGTGGTTCTCTTCAACCCAAGGAGACTCAGGACTAGATTACTATCATGAAGAGTTTCCCTGGTTGGATTCCAATGTGATGGAGATGGCAGTTGTGTTTGAGATGACACAGTGACAGTAGGAACCAACCACCAATGCATACAAACGAACAAAAAAAACTACATCCAAGAACACCAAATTCAGTAATAACAATAAAACTAAAAAGGATTACAAAATAAAAAAGACATTAAAAGATTAAAAGTTTAAAAAATTAAAAATACTAAACAGCAAGCAGCAGGAATCACACACACACACACACAAAGAGGGAGTTGGGAAGGTTCTGAGTTTTTGTCCCCTAGGTCAGTATGTACCAAGGGGGAATGCATTCATATGTGCCATGTAGTTGGAAACTCTTCCCAGTTGAGCTTGTCGAGGGGATGAAACTTGGTAATCTCTGATGGCTATGGGTTTTCCCCATGGATCTTGCCAAAATTTTCTGCTGTAAATGGGTAGAAGACCCTGCCCTCTCCTGCTTCTTGTGAGAATAGAGTTCAGGGCCACCCGAGATCTGGGCAGATTATTTTCTTCCTGACCAAACTCCTGATCCTCTTAGGCCTGGGACCCAGGAGCTGTAGGGAGTCTAGTAGATCCTGGTGTAGATGTAGGGGACTCTGACTGTTCCAAGGAGGGTGGCTAGCCTGAGGTTAGTTTCCCCAGATTTGCTGTTGCCACAATCTTGGTTGCCTTGTGATCTTCAGAGGCACCAAGAGCTGCTTTGTGGGGTTGTTACAGTTCCAGCAAGGGAAGGTGGTTGAGCATCAAGGAGGCTCCAGCCTAACTGGGCCAGTTTTTATATTGTTCTCATTTGCAACCACTAGGGGGCGTGGAAGCCCAGTTTCACCTGAGGGTGGTGCTAGTCCCTGCCTTGTTCAAGATTTACAAACAGCTTTTGGAGGAACTGTAGCAAGCAGCCACCTTGGGTAAATATGCCCTACTGAGCCGAGTTCTGGTCACAGATCCCTCTCGTTCAGGCATGTAAGTGGGCAGGCAACAAGCCACCCCTTGCATGTCTCATAGCCAGAGAGAGGCTTCCTAGTCCCACACAGCCCCCTGGGCAGATGGCCAGGACACAGAATGCTTGCTTAAATCTGCTTCTCTGTTCCTGGAGGCTGAGGTCTCTAATCTTTGCATAAAGGAAGTCTGGTTTCACTTTTGATGAAGGAGTGACCAACCCTGCCCTCAGGGAAATCTTAAGATGGTGGGCAGAGCCGGCCAGCTAAATTGCATGGAAGAATGGCTCTAGGTTCACTATTATTAGTGACTAAATCTTCCCCAGTGCTGGAGAATCAGCTGTTACAAACTGTGAGCACAGAAGTCTATTTGGGGGTTCCCACCTGTGTCTAAGTTAAATTACTTATGCCCTGCATCCTCCCCACCCCATAACTCCCCCCTCCCAGCCCCCAGATGTGAAGCCCGGCAGCAATGGGACTGAGGGGGCATGACAAACTTGCTGTTTAAATCAGTTAATGCAAAGCTCTTTTCCTTTGGTATCAAAGAATTAGGGGGGACAAACATCCCACACACCATGAGCCCAGTCCTACCGTTCAATACCACGTTCAAATCCTGCAGCTTGAACTTTTGCTCAGGAGTGTCTGGGGATCTCTACTGATGGTGTGGGCACCATGTTCCTCCCCAAACACTTTTATTCTTAATGTCCTAAATGTTTTCTTGAAATATCACGTATATTTATTACCTTTATACCTTGACTAGATTCAAAGTTTATTTTCAAAAGAAGAATTGAAATACTCCCTCCATCTTTTCAAAACAAATAATGATAAATCCATATAGCAACGAATGAAAAAGTTTCCTTTTTTTCTCTTCTTGTGCCTTCTACAGTTTGAGTGTGTCCCTCAAAAGATGATGGGCTGGAATCATCCTGAAATTCATATGTTGATGATATTTGTAGATAAAACCTTGGAACATAAGTAGGGTTAGATAAGGCCTTGAGGGTGGTGCCCTGTGGTTTAATCAGTATCTTTATAAGAAGAGAAAGAGAGGTGTAAGCATGTACACACCTCCCTCTTTCCATGTGATACCTGTTATGAAGAGGTAAAAAGTTCCTCAGCAGATGCTGGCCCAGATATTGGACTTCCCATTCTCCAAAATTATAAGTTTCTTTTCTTTTTGAACCACCCGGTTTATATTATTTTGTCATGGCAGAAATAAGCAGACTAGCATGTGTTCTCATTTCATATTAGAAAGCAGTATTTACACACAGAGAAAGGCCAAAATTATAAGATTAACACACTCATTCAGTTTGCATTAATATATGAAAAATGAGTATATTATTCTATGCAGATCCTCAGTGATGCAGTAATTGTGTTGCCACAGGTATGGTTCTTGGGAATAGGAAAATCTCTGACATTCTTGAATGAACCACTTCTGATATCACTTCTGAACTTTTTTCTCATGCACAGTAAAACATTCATTCCATACACTAAGCTTAGACCCGTGGGAATATTGCTATATTAATGCTCATTGTTCATGTGTACAATATTGCTATATCAATGAAGCCACATAAAATAAAACTGCTGCCTTACAATATGTTAGATTATATACAAAGGAAATAAGAAGGGACTTTTTTTTAAAGGGAGAGGGGAGAGTGAGAGCAAGGAAAAGACAGAATCAATATTTTTTTATTTTTTTATTTTTTCTTTGCTTCCCTTACACTTAGTTATGTATGTGATGCTGGGGTACAAACCCAGGTTGTCACATATGCCAGGTAAGCACCATAACTGCTGAGCCATCGTTCCAGCCCCAAAAAGAGACTTTTGAGAAGTTTTTGTTACCTTTGCAAAATGTTATTCATCGTGTATTTAGATTGCTGTAGGTCAGTGTCGCATTGCTTTGCTTGATTTAATTATCATGAATAAAATTTCAAGATAGTAATTCCTTTTCAAGATAGTAATTTCCTTTGTTTGAAAGGATATATTTTTTTCTTTTCCTTTTATAGTGCACTGTTTCATATAACATTTAATTATAGACCAGCATGATGACTAAAATCATTGGACATATTACCAAACACATTTTTTTCTGAATAGAATGCATTCAATGAACTGAGATTATAGCTGATTTACACTTTTGGCAGATGCTTGAGAAATCTGTTTTCAGAATAAAGTTGTGTGAGCTCCCTGAAAGCTAGTGGAAGCAGAAAGGGGTGGTTCTCTCTTACCCATCACAGGATGACAGTGGGCACCCCTGTAACAAATGACAAATTAGCAAGAGAAAAAAAGCACAACAAATTTATGACACAAGAAGATTCAGAAATGAAGATCCAGAAGCCATGGGGAACTGTATATTTTTATACTTAAATTGAATGAAAACTGGATCGCCATGTAGAAATGTATTTAGTAAAAGGTGTCATCTAATGGTAATAGGTCGGGGAGCCGTGACATAGGCCTGACTGTCAGATCCTTCTTGGCCTCCCTTGGTAGCATTCCTTCCTCTCAGTTATGGGACAGGAATTCTCTGGAATGAGTGTCTTTGAAAGAGAAGAGAGACAGTAAACTTTATAGGTTTTTTGGCTTCTTTGGTGGGAGATGGATGCTAGTCTCTATGACCTGCCTTGGAGAAGAGGAATTTTGATTTCTATAACTCCCTTGGGGGAGACAGAGGAACAGGAAAAGGTCAGAGAGACAGTACTTCTGAAGCTGCCTCAGAAGATTTTCCTATCTCCTTTAGTTCAAAGTACTCAGCATGCCAAAGTGCCATTCTTTGGGTATAGTTTTTCCAAGCCCCAACCCCGGGCATGTCTGCCCTGTAGTTTGAAAGCGCAGAGATTAAAAGTCATTTCATTGACTCAAATGACAATGCATTTTACACAGTGGCTGAAAGTGACTGTTCACTCTGTAGCAAGATGAAAGAAACTGTCTACTACCAATGTAGGCATGGGGCGGAATGAACCTTGGGGCATCTGAGTACTTGAAAAGATAAAACACAAATATAAATGGTGAGTTGGATTAGCTGAAGCAGAAAGTCTTGCTTGGTAGTTCAGTTGAAAAAAAAATCCTTTTAAAGCATGTAAGTGCGGAAAAAGAAAGGGATTAGTAATAACAACCAAACCAAAACAAAAAATGCTCAGTGAAAGCACAGTCATTTTCACCACAGGTCTTAGTAAACTACATCATTTTGAATTCCCCAATTATGCCTGCATGCTGCTCTTTGGAGAAGAAAAGTACAAAAGCAATACCCTAGGTTTTATTGCTTCAAATGACCCAGCTTGTCATGAGGTGATCCACCACCGTGTAAAATACCTGTTATATCTTCTCATAAACTGACCCTTCAGAGCACATTTAAAATAGATTCTGACACTGAACTGTAAACTGAACTTTGAACATATTTATCACATTTGTTTAAATGAAAACATTGCATTTGTAATGGTTCTAAGTAGTTTGTGCTAAATTAATACAGACACATACATTTACTTTAATTTCTTTTTTAGCAAAATAAACATTTACTTGAAAATATTTAAGATTATACAGCTTATGTTTCATTTCCCTTTTTTAAATTACAAAATTCGAAACATTTGTGTCTAAAAAATGAACCTTGAAATGACTCTTGCTAAAATGTGAGAAAAAGATTAAATCATCACACAATTAAATCTGTAAATGTGTAGCTGAACTGCTAGCAGTAAAATCAAATGTGTACTTTTAGGGATCACTGAATTTTATCTTTTTTTGAGAGACGGTAATATCATTGACAATAAGGTAATCAGATTGTAATATGAAATTATTACAGCAACTGAATTTTTTCATTTGCAAAAATTATCAGATTATTATGCGCATTTAGTTTGTATAATAAATGATACCTAGAGTACTCACTTGTCATTTCATTACTTCATTATGGTCCATCAGGACTTATAGGCATCTGTAGTGGAGAAATTCCACAATTTTCAAAGGACTTCTTATCTAAATCATTGATTTAAGCACTAGGGAAATCAGTGTATTGCAGAGAGCAGGATTCATATTAGTAATAGGAGAAAGAATTTGGCAGATGGTTGTTGTTTATTAACTCAGTTATACAATGTATGAATTTATAGGTCATTAAATAATTTAAAAAGATTCAAATTTTAAAGCCCTATGATTCACCAATGAAACTAATGTGTTTGTTTCTATTTACTTTATTCTTACAAAAATTTTCACTGATACTAATTTGTCTAAATTACTCATATATATAATTATTCATATTATGCCTTGCTTCTTCCCTAGTTCCTTATCTAAAATATACATATATATTTTGACTAAATAATAGCTTTTTAAATAAGATGTGGATTTTGAAATAAATAAATGAATTATACTACCTATGTATTTTAAGTAGACAGAAATTTCTTTGGTAAAATCAGTGCTACTGATTTTTACCAAAGAAAAAGCAGAGTTTTGGGAATAAAAAACATGTTCAAATTATTTGAAACATGTTTTTCTGTTCTATTATTTTCATCATATTCTTTTATCAGTGCAGTTTTCATTTTTCTGCTGATAGCATCCTCTCTTTTCATGTGTTTGTTATAAGTACGTCTTTCGTGGCTTCAGGAGCATTGTTATAATAATTGTTTTAAAGTCCTTATTTGCTAATTCCAACATTTGGGTGCTCTCCAGCTAGGTATACACCATTTTTTTTTCTTTTTCATTTTTTTGAAACTAGGCCAAAAGAGAACATATAATATTATATTGTATTATGTCCTGGTCATTGTAATATTATATTGTGGAGACTCTACATTCTGTTATTTTCTTTTGAATAACGTTCATATCATGATTGTTATTGTTTTAGCTGGCATTCAAACTTGTTGGATTAAAACCATAACTTGTGGGCTGGAGCTGTGGCTTAGTGGTTTTGGCGCTTGCCTGGCAAGCACGAGGACCCGGGTTCAAAACCCAGCACCTCATACACAACTGAGTGTTGGAGCAACTAAGGCCATGTGAAAAACTAAATAAAGTTGTTTCTCTCTTTCTCTGTCTCTCTCACAGTCTCTCTCTCTTTAAAAAAAAACAAAACAAAAAAACCAAAAAATTCTAACCCGTGAAAAGTGACTCAAAGTACAATTAAATCCTTTATTTCTTTAAACTGTACTTTTTTTTAACTCTGTCCACAGGTATGGTACAGGGGTTATACTGCGCTATAGGCAAAATTTATGCACAGAACTGGATCCCTCCTTTAATTTCCAGACACAGTGAATCTCTCAATCTGTTTTTTGATTCTTCAGAGCAAAATAAATGTGGTTTATTACTAATGGTCATAATTAAATAGGATTTGATGTCTAAAAACCACTCATAAGACCCAGTACTGCTCATAAAACTACAATCACATATTGCAGAAAAAGGACACAATCTAGAAGTTACAGAGAAGTAAAGATATGCATCTCAGCTGATGGCTGCCTCTGAAGCAAAGGGTCAGAATTCTGAAGTGATCACTTGGGTGCTCTGATTATTCTCCTTCCATGAGCATAAAATTTCCTGTAAGAGCAAAACCATCAGCATGGCTTTGTCAACTGACACAAAGACCCTGGGTTTGAAAGCCCAGAATGGCATCTCAACTAAGGTCTTCCACCTTATATGGGCCACCCTGTCACAAACCCCTTTCGATGGCCCTCTCTGTTGCATCTCACACTGAGAACACATGCAAATCATCAACCTCATTTTTACCAATTATCAAAGCTGTAAAGCTGTCGTGAACAACCCTTGATGAGTACCTCATCCATCTTGATCCTTTCCCCCAAACTTTAATGCTGCTCCTGAATCTTTCTGCTTTCTTCCCCTTTTCAGAGCTTTTGACTAGTTTGTTTTTGTGCAATGTATGCAGTCTCTGATCAGCTTGTTCAGAATTCGATAATCCTGCAAGCAGAACTCTAACTGGGTTAAACTAACATGGTCACTAAGCAGCAAAAGTAGAAACAGTGCCTTGGTTCTAATAAGGAATTATAAACATTTTTCAACTATTATTTTCTATTTTTATCAAGTATTGTAGAGCAAGATTTTCTTTCTTTATTTTATAAAGAAGAAATTTATTTTAAAAATTATCTCCAAAAATATGACATTTTAGATGATTCAATTTCTCTACTTATTGGAAGTACAGTAAAAAACAAAATACAGTAGCTGGTGTTATTTAGACACTAATTTACACTACTGTATATCTTATGCAATGAAACCATGCCATTATATAATGATCACTGTTTGCTTATGAAGCCTTGACAGGTAGTGTCCTGAGCAATTTCTATGTGTTGTCTCATTTTATTCTCAAATGTTCAATGAATGGATAGTATTTAGATTCTTATTTTATACGTGAGAAAACCAAAGTATTATAGGTTAAGTAATTTTTCTCTTAACTTAAATTCTGTGAATATTTGAGTAGCAAATAAATCCTAAATACTGGAATATGATCACAAGAAACAAGCAAACAAACAAAAAAGAAAGGAAAAAGGAAAAATAAGAAGTATTAACTTATGCAGTTATCTTTGGTCTTCAATAAAATATATCATAAAAGAATAATGTTTGTTTTCTACTGAAGACATCTATTTGAAGATATCTTACTAATTCTTCTGTTAAATCTGTCACTCACACAAAGTATTCATGACATAAGACCTCAATACCTATTAAACTATTGCCAATTATTGGGCTTCTGTTTTAACTTAAACTGTTGACCTAGGCAGAAATAGAGTACAGTCCTTGACCTGGGCAGGAATAGAGTATAGTCCCTAAATTATGATGATTTTTCCACTATACAACTGTGTAGCAGCAATACACATTCAGAGGAAATTTTGCTCTGAGCTTCGATTTTTTCTAAACCTCAGAATGTGTGGTACCATACTGTCTTGCTATGCTGAACAACAGCAGTGAGCCGCAGTTCCCAGTCAGCCACAGGATCACAAGGTAAACTACAGATACCGTCAGTGCATTGTGTTGCTAAGCTTTGGTGTTCAACAGGTTAAGTGTATTAAATGTGTTTCCATCAGTGATATTTTTAACTTCCATTATTTTCAATTTATTATTGGCTTGTTTGGGATATAACCCCATCAAAAGGCATGGAGCATATGTATATAGTCCCTACACCATAGGGTGGACTGGATTCTGCTTGCTAAAGGACAAAGACAGGAGAGATAAGGAAAACAAAGAAGCTTAGGATTCAGATAACTGTTTTCATGTCAATATGTCATAAACAGATTGCCCTCGTTGAACTGGTTTCAAAGGAATTATCACTCGTGCCCATAAATTTGAGCACTGAGAAGAAATTAAAGTAGTTTTAACAAAATTTCTGCTTTCTTATAACTTGATGTTTACCAAAATTTGAGAAATAAAACGTGTTCTAGATCACATAATTTATGCTAAAAATAGAAGTTGAATATAGCAAGGCAAATTAATACAGAATCATGTTAAGGGTTACGTGTTATTCATTATAATGCTATTTTGAAGTTTATAAATGAAGTAAACAATAGTTCTACATATTATTAAAATTCAATGTTATAATATATAACAACTATATAATTTTAGCAATGGCAATAAAATATCATTATGGTAATTAAATCACTTAGAATATGGAAGATTCCCATTCTTACAGTGACCCAGTGAAATAACTTCAGTTACACAATAGGATATTATTTCACCTATAATATTAAAACATTTGTAACAGGTGCTATACAACAAGCATTATTATATTTGTTCATTAAGACCACATTTGATACATTTTGTGTCCTATGTAATTGCTTTATTAATCACCCATCAGTCTTTTAAAGGTGATTTAAAGGAGAGCTCTAGGTTACAAAAGGCAAATGTAAATACCTCAGGGGACCCCACAATGGGCCTTCCTAAATAACATACTTTCTTTTCAGTTCCACAAGACAGGCTTAGAACACCAAGAATCTCTCTGTAAGGAATGACAGCCCATCTAATATTTTTTGAACAGATACACAATCAAAGGTTTAAAAGGATAAACATTCCTCTAAGATAACTAGAATCACTCTTAAATCTACTGCTACAGAGGAGGAAAATATAAAAGTAAAATTTTGAATTAGGAAAAGTCTATTGCTATTTTTTTTTCTTTCAAAGTAATAGTAAGGTCTTCCCAATCTCACATCCTTAATGAAAAGAGGAATTAAGCAGAATTAATTCGGTCTGAAAATTAGAAAACAGGCAGCTGGAATTGGTTTTGAAACAAGTTTCCGAGAGGATATTGCATAGCACCTCATAGAAATTCCTAGGACACTTGAATGCATAGAGAGGGGGCCGGGGTGGGGGAGGGTGTAGGAAGAAATCCTAGGAGACTGAGGGTGGGAATATGGAGGAATCATCTCAGAAGGAGACCTCTGTCCTACATGAGATATCCATTTAACTCAGGAGTTCTTCTGGGGGGAAAAAGCAACAGGGGGAACCCAAGCTGGACATCCATGATATGGCATTAGCCCTGGATAACTAAGTATATATACATTGGTTCTTGAAAGTTTGATTGTGTTTCCCCTTCAATTGTATCTCTATTTCCATCTAATAAAAAAAAGAATTAAAAAAAAGTCCTAAGGAGCACAGCAGGGACATATTACCCCTTCCTTCTGTTCCATACTGTGGCATATTCAAATATTTACAAATGAAAAATCTTGGATGATTTAGATTAGCTGTGAAAACATAATTTTAGTAATTATATAGACATTTAATAGAAAATATAATGTAAAATTTATTATAAATTTACAAATATACATTTGTATTCTCAAAAATTAGTATTGTGAATAATGAAGAATCATTTACTGTAACTGCAACATGGATTAGATTTCTCATCAGAGAAAACCCAACGCCCTTTCCAGGGTTTTACCTTGTTTTGACTTTACAATAACAAAAACAATAGCTGAAAATGAGTTTTTCTACTCACCTAGAGATCATTTGGACATTACTTCACACTCTTCTAGAAATGTTATTTCTCCCACATGTAGACTTCTTTTCAAATTCATGATTTTGTTAGTCTAGTATTTTTGTATCTTTAAAAGATGATATCTCAAAAATATTTTTAAAATTGATATACCTTAAAAATGAATTAGAGTGGCTGGAGCTCAGTGATTATGGTGCTTGCCTTGCATGCACACATCTGTGTTTGAACCCCAGCACTGTGTACACAACAGTGTCAGAGCGATGAAGGCAACATGAAAAACTAAATAAAATTGATTATCTCTTTCTCTCTCTAACTCACTGTCCCTCTCTCTTAAAAAAAAATGAATTAAAATGCCCAAAAATGTGAAGCAGAAGAATCTCAAGTTCAAAGCCAGCTTCAGTAATTAAGTGATATCTTAAGCAACTTAAGAAGATCTTGTGTCAAAATAAAAATTAAATAGGATTCAGGATGTTGCTCAGTGGTTAAGCACCCCTGGGTTCAATCCTGTATTAGTATATTAACTGTACCCTAGGGTATGAGATAAAAATAAACAAATGCTATTCCTGATGTTTTCGGTTAGAATATAATTCATCCTTAATATTTTACTTTCCATAAAAGTAGATGCATGTATTCTCAATAATAGTAATTTACAATATATGTAAATAGAGACAAATCATGAAAACACACATTAATCAAGAAAGTTATTCTTTAATAATGGCTCATTTGTTGAGGCTGGAGCTAAACCCAAGCTTGTGTGAAAGGTAGTCAAGCTCATGTATTAGACACAAAGAAGGCATAGCAACACATAATCTAGGGCAATCACAGATATGCATCAGGAAGGTGGTGGGAGGGGAAGATGTGGGAGGGAAAGGGAGGGAGAATATGGAGGGATCTAGGGGGCAAATTTACTTTAAGAATATATGCATATTATATTGTTACTTTATATACATTCTAGATTGTACAAATTTCTTAATAAAAATAATAATGGAATATTGACAATTTTGCATTTAGAATAGGCAGGAAGCTACTTGGTAAATTTTACTTTGGTATAGCAGAATTTTGCATCCTAGCAAGCATCTAAATGTGTTTGGATCATGCATTTACTGTTTTTAAGACCAAAACTTAGCTTAGTGGAAAAAATTATTTATTTTCATAAATCAGACTGATTTAGTTTACTTATATTCTACTTCCTTAACTGAGTATACTTGCTATTTAATTTTCTCTTAGTTCATCAGAGACAACTTTGTAAAAACTAGTTTATTTTTGTTGAATTAATATAATGATCTCAAAGGACCTCAAGAGGACTTTCAGGCCCTAAATGGTCTTCAGTGGGGTGTTTAAAATATTATTATTGTTGCAAACCTGTTTATTGATCATTTATATCCAATATGCCACAATGATTTCAGATGGAATTTGAAAATAAAGAGGACATATTTGAACTTCATAAGTTTCTGCACTGTTTTAAAGGATATAAGATTTCAACATAGAAAAAAAATACACAGAACAGTATTTCATGAAATCATAGACAACAAGAGTGGAGAATGTGAGCAGAGTGAAGCTGAAATATAGAAAGTAGGGATAAAACAGATATACGGTTTGGTAACATCAAAACCAAACTAATGTTCAGGTTGCCCCAATAAGGAATGTAGAGAAAAGGAGAATGGAGGAAAAATCAGAAATACATAGTATCTGATTAAATTCAGACATCAGGACATGAGGAGCTATTGCAAGTAAAAGTACTTATAAAAATAAATAAATAAAAGATTTGTACAGTACAAATTCGTAAAAGCCAAGCAAGACCACTTGAGAGAAAATAAAAGGAAATAGGTTTAAAGGTATAGAGATTTCAAAGAGAATGGAATCTGGAAAGGGAGACTTTGGTGATTAGAAAGAGTTTAGGAATATTCAGCTTTTATTAAGGTGATAGGAGTGGCTTAAAACACTCCTATCAAGTATTACTTAGAAGTTAGAAAGTGGAAATGAAGGAGACATTGGTGGATTTTATTTCTGAATGTAATACAGTTGATCTCTTTGGCAGATTGTAATTTAGCAACAGTGACACTAATGCTTTAGTAGGTTTATTGTGAGAATTGAGTGGGAAATTGGGAAAACAAAACAGGGAAAAAGGGAATTAAAAATCTAGAGCTTTTACATTTTAAAAACATGTTTTATAAACAGCAATTAACCTATTCACTAGTGAGTGACACAGCTTCTATCATGATAATGGCATTTTTAAAAGTTAGATCCTATTGCAAAAACATTGGGTTTCTTTGTTCAAAACAACAAAGGTCCTTTCTTTTCATTGGAGAAACTTTGGAAATTATAAGGTTTAGGAACCTATGGTTACCTTGAAAATTTTTTTATTTTAATGTTCATGTTTATACCTATATTTATAATATTTTTCTTCTCTTTTTTTTCAAGAAGGAATTTAAATAGTTTCAAAATTATGAAAGGCATTAATCTCAAAGTAAGGAAACAAATCTTAACATGTAGTTTTTAAAAGGGCAAGAAACAGACGATAAAGGGAGGATTTATTTTGGGAATTGCCTGACATGTGGCACACTTCTTCTACCAGGGAGAGATAAAGAAACTTGCTTCCAATTTGCCCTAGATTCTTTTTCCATTTGGTTTCTTAGCTTCTCTTCCATTTCTCAAACTACTGGGGCAGGCCCAAAATAGCTAGAGTTAGACTCCCTTCCAGAGTCTTCTAGCAAGCTATTTTATGTTTTATGTTATACTTTTAGTGTGAAACCAGGGCTGGTAACTTGGTATCTCATGGTTAGTCACAGCCAGACACACTTTGATTCATGTTGGAGACTAAGGCCAACATGATGCCCGGCCGGATATCAGAGAAAAGAATTAGTAGTGAAAAACTCTGTAAGAGACCCAGCTGGCTCGTAAATTCTCTAGTAATTAGCAAATTGCCTGACTGCATGACTAAGCCAATAGGCACTCATTTGTTACAATTGGTTGAATGTGTTTGCACTGTGTCCCTATTGGTTGTTGTAACAGATAAATACCAGGCTTACAGGGAAAAAGAGTAGGCACTAGTAAGCAGCAGCAGCAGCAGAGAAAAAGAAGAGCCTCGGCAGTAGAAACAGAGCGGCGGTAGAAATGGGGACTCCAAAGAGAGAAAATGTAAATAGCCTTGACTCTAAATGTAAAAAGCCTTGCCTCTAGGGAAGAGGAAGGAGATGTAAAAGCCTCTAGTGAGAGGAGATGCATGTAAAGGCCTTACCTCTAAAAGAGAGAAGGCAGAGAAGGAAGCACTTGGAGACCTCTAGTGAGAGAGAGGGAAAAATAAAGGGCTTGGATAACTCAGGACCAGTGGGTCTACTTCATTCCCAGTCAACCGCCCATTGAGAGCCGTCTGTTTCCTGCCGGCTGGGACTGGACAAATGATGGCCCGTACGGGGACTTCTCTTCGCTCTCTTCGGAAAGGTTGGTAAACTGAGGAACCCTCGCGGAAAAGCTCTGGCCAGAGTGAAAAAAGGGCGAGGAAGTTATCATGGGTTCTCATGCTTCTAAAGCATAAAAAAACTTTGCTCAAGGCTCTAATGGCATGGGGGGGGGGGTCAAAGACTCCACTGCAAAAAGTTTTATAGGTGTAATTAATGAGGTGAGTCCCTGGTTTTTATAAGTGGAATTTCTAAATATTACATAATGGGAGCAAGTTAAATGAAATTTAGGAAGGCCTGGTAATACTAGAGATTTGGTAAAAGGGGCGTTCCCTATGTGGCATTTAGTTAAAGAACGTTTCCTTTCCTCTAAACCGAAAGTAAAAGATTCGGTCTGTCTGGCAGCAGAATCCATGGAGGAAGTACAGGAAAGGAAGTCCCTTGCCTTTCAACACGGTGATAAAGAACAAGGTCTACCTCAAGAGGAAGAGGAAGAGCTTAGTGGAAGAGATTTAGAAAGCTTGGCTAATAATGAAAGGGCACTGGGATTGGAAAAGAGAAAAATAAAACGACCTTCTGCTCCCCCGTGGGAGCCCATGCTGGGACACTCCGCTGTTTCTCAGTCTCTACCACCTCTGAGGTATGACTCAGTCAGGGAGCTAGCTAAATAACTTAGTACATTGCTACAAGAAGTCCACATGGTAGGGTTCCCTGTGTTTGAGGATCCCCAGACAGGGAGGCACCATCAGCCTTTCTACTTTAAACTAGTGAAGCAACTCAAGGAAGCAGTGATGACTTACAGACCAAATGCTCCTTTCACTCTGGGATTAATAGAGTCAGTAGTTAGTACGAACCCTGCACCTGATGATTGGAAATCATTGTGTAGAGCAGTGTCATCGGGGGTTGACTATCTATTGTTTAAGTCTAATTTCATAGAAAATTGCCAGGACATAGCCAGGAGGAATACAGCTGCTGGATTCCCACAGAACAACTTAAAAATGCTTAGTATGAAAGGTACAGATCAGGGAAGAAAACCAGCTGGTCCCGCTTCAGCATAATTAGAGAGATTTTGACATCTTAGCCATGGTTGCTGTAGCAGTGGCGGCACCTATGGCGGCGGCTACTGCAACTGCTGCAGCCCTAGCAGTGACTGTGCCCACAGCAAATACCTTGAATACCTTATCCAGTTCAGCTGCGGAGGCTTTCGCAAAACAGGAAGCTATAAATCAACACCTGTACATTGGACTGTTGACCGTGAACCAAAGAGTTGATCTACTGCAAGAACAAGTGGACATTTTGGCGGACATTGGGTCTATATGTATTTATAAAACCTTCCTGGACTGAGTTTTAGCTACCTAAGTAATGTGGCTAAGTCTTGGGGAGGAGTGGCTAGTGTCATCATTATTATGTGCTTTGTGCTTGGTCTTGGGGTAAAAAGGCTTTCAGTCATGGAAGGGATCGAGCAAGCTTATGCTGCCCTCAGAGTTAATGACCACGAGTCAACGATATGGATGGCTCAGGCTCAAGGGGCTGGTAGTCAATGATGGGTAAGTCCCTTCAACCCCCTTTTCAACCTAAGACAGGAACGGTGCCTTATGCTGCACCTTATTCCAATGACGGTAAGAAGGGGAGGTGTGATTGGAAACACCTAAGACAGACACAGTCACCTGTTTGTCTTTCTCCTCTCAGAAAAAATAAAAAAGGAGGAGATGTTGGAGACTAAGGCCAACATGATGCCCGGCCGGATATCAGAGAAAAGAATTAGTAGTGAACAACTCTTTAAGAGGCCCAGCTGGCTCGTATCTTCCCTAGTAATTGGCAAATTGCCTGACCGCATGACTAAGCCAATAGGCACTCATTTGTTACAATTGGTTGAATGTGTTTGCACTGTGTCCCTATTGGTTGTTGTAACAGATAAATACCAGGCTTACAGGGAAAAAGAGTAGGCACTAGTAAGCAGCAGCAGCAGCAGAGAAAAAGAAGAGCCTCGGCAGTAGAAACAGAGTGGTGGTAGAAATGGGGACTCCAAAGAGAGAAAATGTAAATAGCGTTGACTCTAAATGTAAAAAGCCTTGCCTCTAGTGAAGAGGAAGGAGATGTAAAAGCCTCTAGTGAGAGGAGATGCATGTAAAGGCCTTACCTCTATAAGAGAGAAGGCAGAGAAGGAAGCACTTGGAGGCCTCTAGTGAGAGAGAGGGAAAAATAAAGGGCTTGGATAACTCAGGACCAGTGGGTCTACTTCATTCCCAGTCAACCGCCGCTTGAGAGCCCTCCGGTTCCTGCTGGCTGGGACCGGACAGATTCAGTGTATACACGCAAAAGTATAATCATTAACTTGTGAGCATGCACACACTGACATAACCCATTGGCAGTGTGCTCTCTTTGTGTATGTTTGAAGGGGACTATGGAAATGACGCTGGGGGGCAAAATGGAACTAGCGGGGGCTTGAAGCTGGAGCTTGGGTCTGTCTATTCTCAGTTGCAAATCAGAATAAACATGTCTATTATCCCAACTGTGCCTTGCATCTTCTTCCACCTCCCAATATCCTGATCTGTTTCCTTAGCTTCTCCCAACACATGGCATATATTTACTTTTAAAATAATTCAATACTTTAACCATGTTCTTTATTGCACCATTTTCCTACAACTCTCAATACATCTACTTGTCTCTTCTTTCATAGAACTATGTCTCCTGCCTTTATTTGTCAGCTATTGTTGCATACAAAAATATCCCCAAGACCTAGTGGTAGGCAGCAATAAACATTTATTCTCATGGTCTCAAGGCAACAAGCAAAATCAGTGGGCTTCAATGTATACTCTACCCTGTTGGAACTAGAGAAGAAATAAAACATGCTGAAAAGTGACCTAAAAATCAGAATATACCCTTCTCTTCACAAATATTCCACATGTCCTCCTTTATGGAAAACATGTATAGTGCTCTTTCAAGACTACTAATTAACTTATCAATTATAGCAGCATCATGCTGTAAGACAATATTCTCATAATCTTCATGATTTCCAGGAGTAGAGCCTCTTGATATGGAGACTTGTAATCTAAAACAAATAAACAAAAATATGAGTCATCTTTACTAGACAGACACATCCAAAGGACAATGGTGAAACAAGAAAGACGTCCGCAATAAGCCATTGTACTCCATAAGAGGTAGAAGTAGTTAGTAATCAACAAGAACTCGACATTCCTGCTGGGAAAATGTTGCCAGATGCCCTAATGCTTAGGCTAAAGTATGTTTTTGGTCATACTCCAGGTTTGTTCCCTGAATTTGCCTACCTGATACATCAGTCTCTACGACTGTTAGTACTATCCTCTGGGAAATCATTTTTTTTTTTAATGCGTTCAACATAGTCTTACATTTAGGAGGGAATTTTTGCCACACATTCATGAACACATGCATAATGACAGAGCAAACCAAGACTGATGCCAATTCATGATCTCCCCCATTTGGGTTCCCACCATCCCATGTTTTCCCCTACCTTACCCCTGTGTTAGTTGGGCTTCTCCAGGAAGTCAGAGGTTCCCCACTGGGTTGGTAACTCCCATACTCCCTCCCTTCAGCATCCTTGGTATCCCTCCTATTTCCACCCCTCCTTCCTGCCACCCTCTCTTCATTCTGCAGCATCATAGGCAAGGTTCCCCCTGCTCATGTAAAAATTCACCCATGTTGACATTATTATTAGCTTAGCCAACTTTTAGTCTCTGTCCAATTATATTCTAGCTTCCACATATGAGAGAAAACATTTGGCCCTTGAGTCTCTGAGTTTGGGATATTTCACTCACCATATTTTTTTCCATGTCTATCCATTTGGTTGCAGCAAACCATCACAATGGAAGAATGAGTTGGAGGAAAGCTCCTCAGTTCATGGCAGCAACAAAGCAGAGATATGGATAGATAGGCAGAAAGCATGTTCTGCTCACCGGTAACAAAATATAAACCCCAAAGGACCCCAAGTGAGCTTCTTCCTCTAGCTTCTGCCTACATTTACCTCCGTTAATCCATTTAAGTGGATTACTACAACAATTAGGTTTTATCTTTCATGTTCTAATCACGTCACCTGAACACCCTTCTATTGTCTCACATATAAGCTTCTAGGGGATGCCTAATATTCAAGCCATAATATTGTGCCCCTGGACCCAAAAGATCATGCCTATTTCACAATGAAAATTGCATTTCCAAGAGCCTCTGTTTTCTAAACAGTTTCAGCATTTCCAAAAGTCCAGGTCCAATATATTATCTGTGTCCAATATATTATCAATGTAAATCCTTAGTTGTCAACCCCTATAAAGATCAAAAACAAATTGCATATATTCAGTATATATATGACCCAGAGTAAACATTTGCATTCCAAAAAGTGAGAAACAGAGACATATCAGGAAGGGATGGAACAAAAGCAAGATCAAAATCCAGCAAGGCAAACAAATTCTATAGCTCCACGTGCTTCATCTGGGGCACTTCTCATCATGATGTTCTCTCTAAAGGGCTTGCTGGTTGCAGCCCACATGGTCTTTTCTTGGTTTATTTCTGCTCAATTTCTACAGGTTCCTTTGGCAGGCATTCCACATTACTGGCATCTCTTACTCTTGGGAGTCTCCATTGCAGTTTTCACTTTCTTCTCCCATCCTCACTCATTGTGCTCTCAGGGGCTGTCTGCAGGGATTCTGACCATGCTATACTGTATGGGCTCCCAGATTTTTCTTTGTTATGTCAGTGGAAGCCTCCATGACCCCTTGAGTCCATCATCATGCATTCTTGCAGAATCAGCACCATGTGCACAATGCCAAAGTTTGTCATCATCTCACGCAATAACAAGATCTCCTGGAAAGTTGACTGCAGTGGTCTCTAAATGCCTAGGTGACTAATTATGGTGAAGCAGCTTCCTAGGTCAGCTATAAAAACAGAGTAGCCCCATGGTCTCTTAAAAAGAATTTTTACTTTTATACTCTTAAACTTGCAGTGGGGCTGAACTTGATAATTCCTGCCCTCAAGCCATCTTTTCTATTGTCTCTGTGTGAAGTACTTAGTATTACTTTAGTGAAGGTATATTTTTAAACAACCATATTTTCCTTGGCCCCAGTTTTACACACACTTTCATTTAAAAAAATTTATTAAGGAGTTGAGTTATTGTACAATCATAAATGCAAATAAAGTAACAATATGATATGCATTTGTTCTTAAATCATAATTACCCCCATATTACCCAAGCTCCAATCCTTGATTCTTCTACATTTTGCCCCTATAAGTGATATAAATGCTTAGATTGTGAATTTTCCCTAAATAAATTATTGCATACTTATTATTTGGATTCTCAGGGGAGTAAAGAATATGCTACATGTTTGATTGCTTCCCTAGATCCCTACCTATCCTCACTTCCTCTCTCCTCCCGCTACCTAACCCCCATATATATCTATGGTTGCCCTAGATTATATGTTGCTACAGTTTTGCTGGGTCTAATACATGAGTTTTACTACCTTTCACCCAAGCCTGCGTTTTGCTCTAGCAAAAGATTGGGCCCTTGAGTCTCTGTGTTCGACTAACTTAGCTCAGCATGATTTCTTCCATTGCCATCCATTTACCTTCAAAGACTGCCATATCATTGTTTCTAATTGCTGAGTAGAATTCCATTGATTATATATATATATATATATATATATATATATATATATAATCATAGTTTTTGAATCCATTCATCCAGTGAGGGGCAGGGGTATCTGAGTTGGTTCCATGATTTAGCTAGTGTAAATTAAGCTGCTATGAACATAGATTTTGCTGTGTTTCTATAATGAGCTGATTCTAACTCCTCTTGTGGATCCATACTTAATTCTTTGAGAAGTCTCCACATTGCTTTCCAGAGTGGCTATACCAGTCTGCAATTCCACCAACAGTTGCTATCTCCCCACAACCCCTCCAGCATCTGTAATTGTTTATATTCTTCATCATTGTCAATCCAACTGGACTGAGGTGAAATCTTTATGTAATTTTTATTTGGATTTCTCTGATTTGGGTTCTTTGTGTATTTTAGATGTTAGTCCCCTTTTGGAGGAATCACAGGCCATGATTATAGTCTGGAAATAGTTAAAGGTGTGCCTTTAATGCAGTAGCAGTGTGATAGCTGGGGAGAACAATGGGGGAGGTTCTTGTATTCAGTGAATATTTGAATGATGAATGTGGCTTTTGCATTGTATGGAAATAAAACTTGCTACAAATAAGGACCAATATTTATTCAAAAAGAGTAGCAGATAAAAAGTAAAAGGAAAAAAAAATAGCCAGGCAGAGTGGTGCACACCTCTAACTCCACCTACTGAGGAGTAAAGAAAAAGGCACACAAATTTGAGGTCAGCCTCAGGAAATTAGCAAAATCCCATTTTAAAATTAAAAGAATAAAAATGGCTGTAATTATAGCTCAGTAGTAGAATTCCCATGGATACCATCCCTAATACTATCTCCTTAAAAATTAGATACCTTAGAAAAAGGTTGGTGATAAAGCCTATGTTTATGGACATTTCAATACAATCCGCAAATGAAAGAATATTTGTACATTATAAGCTTCTCTTGGTAGGAAAGGTTCTCAATCAGTTGAACAAAATGACACTTTTTATGGATATTAGTTGGCTTCTTTTCCTACATGTTCAGTATTGTCTAGAAGGTCGATATGGTTTGTATGTGACATTTTCAACAAAATCTCTTGATTTAATCCAGGAGGCAATGATCAGTTAATAGAGCTCTGACCTAATCAGTGGATTGATCCAGTTGATGGAATAATAATTTCAATGGATTAATGAGTGGTAACTATAGGTAGGTGGGGCATTGCTGGCAGAGGTAGGACACTGGGGATGTGGCTTGAGTATTGTCTATTTAGTCCCCATGGCTAGCTTCTCTTTCTGTCTCTTTCTCTCTCTCTCACTCTCCCACTCACTCTATCTCTCTCTTCTTAGGTGTCATCATGTCAGAAGCTTCCCTTGACTTCTGCCATGATATTCTGTCCCTCCTTGGGCCTGAAACAGTGGGTTGTTTGACCCTGGACCTTACCTCTGAAGGTCTGAGTCCAAGATAAACTTTTCCTCCTCTAAGTTATTCTTGCCAATTATTGTGGTCACAGTGATGAAAAATTAACCAGCAAAAAGGTTCAGAACAAAAGTTTCCATGCCAATGGGGAGATTACGAACAAATACACGTAGACTAATTTTTTTTCCTAAGGTTTATCTTACGACTAACGCTTAAGAGTACCAAATGTCATCATGAACATGCAATGTTGAAGCTTCCAAACAGTGATATATACATAGGTGACCAGTTAGTTAACTTGTAACCTATCAACTTTGAAAAGTCCTCTTTCTTTTTTTTTTAGGGCTGAGGACTGAACTCGGGGCATTGCACATGCTAGGCAAGCGCTCTGCCACTGAGCTAAATCCCCAACCTCGAAAGGTCCTTATTCTTGAAGAAAAGCATATTCTGATTTATCTCCTATGCTTCCTGTGCTTCTGCCAAAAACCTAATACTTTATTCAGTATTAGAATATCCTGCTTCTGATCAATGAACTTATTTTCCAGCCAAAGTGATGCATTTCATTTACAATTTTAGAACTCATCAATTTCACTCTGTTACTTGGAAGTAACTGGTTAAATGGTCTCTTAAAATTCTTTTGTCTTAGTTAGAAAAAAATATAAGGAATCTGCTATGGTTGAGAGGTTGAATGTTCCTGAAACATCCAAGTTAAAAGGTTTGATCTCAAGAGTGTCAGTCCTGGGAACTGTGGACCATTCAGAGGTAAGCCTAGTATGAGTTCTATAGATCATGAAGGGAATGTCCTTGAAGCGAACTTTGGGATCTCTGCTTCTTCTTTCTCCTTCTGTTACTTGAGTTGAGGTGGGACAGTTTGTCTCTTTTATATACCCCAGTATAATGTTCAACCCTCACAATAAACCAGTGGAACCACACAATCTTGAAGATAACACTTCAAAACTGAGATAAACAAATGTAAACTTTCTCTTTATAAAGTTACTTAGTTGGAGTATTTTTTGTAGTAATGCAAATCTGATTAATACAACATCCTAGAGGAAACTGAATATTTTGTACACACCTCTGACCAGAATATAAAATTGGGCTTGTTTCCCATAGCCAAGCCTTATATATAGGATATAGACCTGAGATGATGGGGTAAATTAAAAGTAGCATTTCTCATATCACACCTAATGACAAACTCACAATATATTTCCTTCTATGCTTCAGTGCAGAGCTCTATTGGTTTATAGTTCTTAAATGCTTCTGCCAGATGACATAATAATGATGACATTGAACTTGTCATTGAGACCACCATATAGTCATTTGGACTGCTCATGCATCTCAACCAATGAACTAAAAGGGAAGTCATACTGTGTCATCTGTGTTGAATGGCTCTCATTCTTATAGGCAAGTAGCATTGTTTTAACACAATGGGGTAAGATGAGTATCACATGTACTGTTATGTCCAGTATATTAGTCAATGAAGACAGAGTTAACAAAACATATGCTGGAAAAGAAAATGTTAGACCCTTTAGGAATAATGTTTTCGACCAGTCTCATAGGTAAAGAATCACAAATAGGTCCCTGTGGGCAAAGAAAAAATGTAGAAGAAACAAGTTGGAAACCTAATTACTTTATGAGCAGCTAAAAATTGGAGATTAAAGTAGCTATGCATGTAGTCTTCCTCTACGCTTATGTATTAATTACATTTATTTTTATTTCTTCCTGTGTTCAACTATATTAACAGGATGAATTAATTTTCTATTTATTCCTAGTTAAATGTAATTGCTATCATGTTGGGATTTTAATTGAAGTAGAAGAGAAATGACCATCGTGCATAGCAAACCTTTTCTGTGATGTTTTGATAACATTTACTTTGTATGAAGAATATTAAGGATTTTTAGGAAGGTACCTATTGTTACCAACTATTATTGTTTGACATTTAATTTAAGAATGAAAATATGTTATTAAATAGCATAATTGTTGGGTTGTAGTATACACTCAGTACTGATTTGTTAATGATCCCTTCTAACTATCTTCTATGAAAATCTCTATACAGAAGGGGCACAAAAGCAAAAAGTTGATATTCTAATTTTCTTAGAACCTAGAATTTCAAATATTACCTGGACATTACAAATCCAGTAGACCAAAGCAAAATTTACATTTGGAATTCAGTTTTGTGGGACAATGAACAGGGCTTGAGGCATTTTGCATGAGGATTATGGTAGAGGTTGTTTGAAGTTGAATTTTCACAATGATAAAATAGTTTTCTCACCAATCACAATAGGAACAACAGGTTTCTTGGCAACTCAGTTCTAGAACAAAGTTTTGGTAATAGTTCTTAAAAAATCAGACCAGAGAATGTTTTCGTCTAAATTTCCATAAGCATTTAATGCTCTCCAATAAAGCCCCTTCACTAGTACAAAATAGATTCTCTTGTCTGTAACTGAACTCCCAATCATATATTAACTGAATGTCTAATATCAACTGCAGCAATCTCAACTCAGAAAAAAATGTATAGAATTAATGATGTTGTTAATTACAATACATTTTAAAAGAATTATGGTATAACCTTCTATTGAACTTTAAAAATTGCTGACAAGTCTTTTCTGTGACTAACGGAAAATGTACCATAAATAAAATAATGATATTCATGGAATAAGAGCTAATGCTTTTGTTAAGGCTGCCCCTGTGTCAAGCAGGAAACCAGACACATCAATGGTAGGAGATAGAAATAATTGCCCTTGTTATATAGATAAGAAATCCAAAGGCCAAAGAGCTTAAATGGTGTTTAAAAGTCACACAGCAAGAAAGTTATTGCCACATAGGTCTATTTAAATTTTAAGTCCATCATCATCTTTTGCATTAGACATTTGGTTTTTTCTCCTTCCTTCCTGTATATTTGAATGCTCTAGAACAGAAACTGTGAATGCTTGAGACAGATCTCCCAGTTAGGCTTTTACTTTTCAACAACCAACTGTCATACTCACCTCCACTATAAAATTCCCCAATACAACCAGATCCAAAACAGTAAACACACACACACACACACACACACACACACATACACACAGTTTATGTTTTAAACTTTTCTTCCTGACAATATTTGCACAGTATATGAGAGAATGCTGCACTTCAGATAAAGTTTGAATAAATGTATACATGAAATACTGAATAGAATTTCAAAGCTTCGTATGAAAGACTATAGGTATAACACACTTTTGTAAACTACTAGAGAAGTTTTTTCCCTTGATTTGGGGGAAGCTGAGCAAAAGGGCTTCTTCAGAGGGCTTTACACAAGCAAAATGTACCTTTACTCAGTTATTCACTGATTAAAGTCCATCTCCCATTGCTATAAGTCTCAGACCCTTTCTATCCAGCCACAGCTGGTCTCTTCTCTGAGTTCACCTCTGTATCGGACAAAGTGACGTTGTCATTTGTACTGAATCTAGCTTTCATTTGCCTGTTTTCAAATTTTGCTAAGGCTTTCCCTTTGCTGTATATCCTATACACTTTTTTGCTTCTCTTCCAGACAGCATCCATACCATATACAGGAAGCTAATAGGACTCCCCAGTCTGAAATCCTACAGGAATTCCTTAGTTATTTCCTTGACAATGAATTATATATGCAGTGTCTTTTGGCATACCTTCACTTCACTTTATATAGTCCTTTCATTTTCAGATAACTTTTCAAACTACTGGAGAGAGGGAAGTTTTTTGACTCACCTTTTTAGAGTAGCTTATAGATACTAACTGATGAAACCAACTGTAGAAAAATTTAATGTGTAATAAAAAATATTCATAGCTATTTTTCTGACCTTCCTTGGCATCACTACTTTGTAACACAATGCAACAATTTAAATAATTCAGGTTTAATGAATTAGTATTATTTGCAATCTATATAAAGATTTCCAAATACATATAATATGCCATTTTCCACTCTGGCTATTGAGACACAAATGATATGTGCTCTATTAAGGGAAAGAAAAAAATTATACGTATTGTAACTAAAGTTTGAAAATAATCATAGAGCAGATATTGCCTCAGCTCAGTTCAGGCAAATCTGGGACTATTTTTCTTCCCCATGAGAACCTTATCTGAAATTTTTTATCTTAAGCACTATAGGAGCACAATGTAAGTTGCATTACTCACAGATCATTGTTAACTTACACAGCATTCTGTGTTTTCTACTTCTCTACGGTGAAAATGAATTTATAACACCATATTATAGAATAACATAATTTCAGGGAAGGAAAGAATATTAGGTGATATGTAATTCAGAAACTCATCAAAACTAAGTTTGAAGTGAGAATACCGTCAATATTTAGTGAACTACTATTCTCTCCTAGATCCTGTGAGTGAATACAAAGGAAACAATAGAGTTTTCATCCTCCAGTAACTACTTTTTGAGAAATATTTAATTCATAATCAGATTTTGTTATTATTTTGCTACCTTCTCTTAGCAAGATAATAATAATGATTTAAAAGTCATTTTCATAGTATCACTTTATAATCAAAGGTTGTAACATATGAAATTCCTAAATAATATAAGGTTGTCTCTTAAAGTATGCTTCATGAAAATGAGCAGTTTTTTTTTTTAAAAAAGAGAGAGGGACAGTGAGAGAGAGAGGGAGAGAAAGAGAGAATCAGTTTTATTTAGTTTTTCATGTGGCTTTTGTTGCTCCAACACTTAGTTGTGTCACTTGTTGTGTATGTGGTGCTGGGGTTCGAACCTTTGTCCTCCCGCAGGCCAGGCAAGCAACCACTGAGCCACTGCTCTAGGCCTGAACATGTTTTTTTCTTTATCCTTCCCAATAACTTTAATATATATGTATTCAGATGGAACAACCACAATGAAAGGTAGCAAATTGAAAGTAAATTAAATTGGAAAGTTAACGATAAAATCACTCAGATCAGTCACATGTCTAAGAATAAGTATATGTTTAAATAAACAAAAAGAAGGTAAATATATGTGCTTATTATTACAAAATTGGTAGAAGAGAGGGTGGAAATGATCGATGCATTGTATATGTATGTATGGAAATGTCATGGTAAAATCCATCCATTTATACAATTAGCAAAATAATTAATAATAAAAAAGAATCTTATGGGCTGGTTTCTCAGGATAAGATACTTTTGCCAATTTCCTTTTTCTGCTGAATTCCATGCATGGGCCTGCAATAATCTATCCATGTTAGAAAAACAGTAACACATCTCTCAAAAACAGCTTCTCTTTCCATGGAATATTTCCAAAGTTAAGAACTCTATAAGCCTATGAAATGCATCACATCAATTTTTGCTCTATTGTATTAATCTGAGTATATTTTCTCTCATTTGTGCTTTACAAGCAAATTTAGTATTGAATAATCTCACCATGAATCTGTGTTTTCATTAGTTTATTATTTTATTCAATAGATCTGTATTAATTACCTTCTCCATGCCAGATCTGCTGGAGTAGTCAGTTACTCTCTGAAGGATCCTCTAAAAGTTTCCCATATGAATGAGCTTAATGCTTTTAGATCACTGTGGGTTTTTATTCACTTGAGTAAGATAGTTATTTTAAAATTTGCACATTATTTTAGGTTTATAAGCATCACTATACAATTTGGTATTCTTAATCAAACTGAGGTATAGTCAAGCATGTAGCACTAAGTCTAACTTTCACTAGAAGAACCAAAGCTATGTTATAGTTAGAATATAACTAAACTTATGTGTGAAACAATGAAAGAAATCTTAGAGATGAAGTGTTTGAGTTCTGAGAGACTTAACTTAAGCAGTGCATTAATCCAGTGAATGGAAGTTTCTGTTTAGTTCCTAACACATTTGTTGCTTGAACTCTTTGTGATTTTGGTGTTCAGTTTTTTGAGTCATTTGTATATTCTAGATATTACTTTCCTGTTGTAGGCATAACAGGCAATGATTTTCTCCCATTCTGTACTCTCTTGACACTCTTGACTAATTCTTTAGCTGTGCAGAAGCTTTTCACTTTACTGAAATCTCACTCATTAATTCTTGGCTTTAATTCTTGCACTATGGGAGTCTTGTTAAGGAAGAAAGTGCCTATACTGATGAACTAGAATGTTGATTCTATTTTTTATTCTAGCAATTGTATGGTTGATGGATTAATTCCTAATTCTTTGATCAATTTTGATTTGATTTTTGTGTAGGGTGAGAGATAAAGAACTAATTTCAGTTGTCTACACATGGCTGTCCAGTTTGACCAACACCATTTGTTGAACAGGCAGTCTTTCCTTCATACTATACTTTTGGCCCATTAGTCAACTATCAGATGGTTAAAGACTTGTGGGTTTGGGCTGGAGAAGTGGCTTGGTGGTTACTGCACTTGCCCAGCCTGCACAAATACACGGGTTCAAATCCCAGCACCCACATACACAACCAAGTGTCAGAGCAACCAAAGCTATGTGAAAAACTCAATTAAAAAATTGATTCTGTCTCACTGTCCTTCTCTCTTAAAAAAAAAAAAAGACTTGTAGATTTATCTCAGTATCTTCCATTCTGTTTCATTGGTCTTCATGTCTAATTTGATACCAATACCACACTGTTTTTTTTTTTTAATATTGCCCTATGGTATAATTTTAGGTCAGGTATTATGACTCTTCCTGTTTCATCTTTCTTGCTTAGTATTGTTTTGGCTATTCTGTGTTTCTGTTTATTCCAAATAAATTTGAGAATTGCTTTTTCCATATCCATGAAACATGTCATTGTAATCTTGATGGGGATTTATGTTGAATCTGTATAGGACTTTTGGCAAAATGGCCATTATAATTACATTGATTATGCATAATCAAGAACATGGAATGTTTTTCCATCTTCTCAAGTCTTTTTCAATTTTTAAAAAAATATTTGATAGTTTTCATTGTAGAGGTCATTTATATCCTTTGTTAGAGTAATGCCCAAGTATATTATTCTTTTTGAGGTTATTGTGAATGGGATGGATATCCTGATTTCTTTGGCAGAATTGCTTCTGGACTATAGGAAAGTTATGATTTATGAGTGTTGATCTTGTAACCAGCCATGATGCTAAATTCACTTACAAGCTTTAGAATTCTTCTGAGAGAGATTTTTGGATCTAATAGGTATAGAATAATATTATCGGCAAATAGAGATAGCTAGACTTCCTCTTTTCCTATTTGAATTCCTTTGATTTCCTTCTCTTGTCTGATAGTTATGGCTAGAGTTTTGAGGACTATATTGAATAGGAGTGGTCTCATGAGGGCAGACAGCCTGCTCATGAGAATGGTTTCAGTCTTTCTCCATTAAATACAATGTTGATCATGGAGTTGTCATAAATGGCTCATACAAAATTAAGATGTTTTCTTTTTAATCCCTATCTTCTCCAGAATTTTGAGCTTAAATGGGTGTTAAATTTTGTTAAAGTCCTTTTCTGCATCAACTGAGATGATCAAATGGTTTTTTGTCTTTAATTCTTTTTAAGTGGTGAATCACATTCATTGATTTGCTTATGTTGAACCAACCTTGCATCCTTGGAATGAAGCTCACTTGATCATATATGTTATCATTTTAATGTGTTTTGGGATGCAGTTTGCTAGAATGTTATTAAGGACTTTTTGTGTATGATCATCAGGGAAATTTGTCTGTAGCTTCCTTTTCTTGACGTGTCTTTGCTGGGTTTTGGTATTAGGGTTGCATTTTCCTCATGAAAGCAGTGGGTGCATGGTTACTACACTTGCCTGGTATGCAAGAGTAGGCGTGTACACACCCCAGCACCACATACACAACCAAGTATCTCCCAATCAAAGTCATATGAAAAACTAAATAAAATTTATTCTCTCTCTCTCTCTCTCTCTCACTGTCCTTCTCTCTTAAAAAAAACATATTGGGGAGGGTTCTGTCCCCTTAAATTTCATGGAATAGCTTACTGAAGAGAGGTGTCAATTCTTCTGTAAAGGTCTGGTAAAACTCTGCTGAGACTCCATCTGGTCCCTTGCTGTTCTTTTCTGGAAGGTCTTTGATTGCTGTTTCAGTTTTGCTTCCTGAGAAATTGGTTTGTTTAAAGTTTCAATGTCCTCCTGTGTTAACTTGTCAGTGTCATATATGGCTAGGTTTTTGTTCATGTCTTCCAAAATATCAAACTTGTAAGAGTATAGATTTTTCAAAATTAGTTCTGATAATCCTTTGGATTTCAGTTGAGTCAGTGATAATGTCACCATTTTTGTATTTAATTTTGTTGATTTGCTTCACTTCATCCTTCATTTTGGTAAAGGCGGCTAGGGGTCTGCCAATTTTATTTATTTTTTCAAAGAGCCAACTCATTATTTTGTTAATTCTTTGTATTCTTTTGTTGTTGTTCTCAATTTCATTGATTCCAGCTCTGATCTTGGTTATTTCCTGCCTTCTGTTGGATTTGGGATTGGATTGTTGCTGTTTTTGTAGGTATTTGAGTTGGAGCATAAATTGGTTTGCTCTTTCTCCTGATTTTTGATGAAGGTATTCAGTGCTATAAATTTACCTCTTACAAATGCTTTCACACTGCAAACTGTCCCATAGATTTTGGCATGTTGTATCATCATTCTCATTTGTTTCCAAGAATTTCTTGATTTCTGTTCTCTTTTCATCTTTGATTCATTCTTCATTTAAGAGGGTGTTATTGAATTTCCATGTGTTTTTTTTTACTTTGTTTTCTATCTTGCTGTTAATTGCTAAGATCATACCGTTGTGGTTTGACAGGATACATGGGAATATGTCAACTTTTTTGTATTTGCTAAGATTACCTTTGTGTACTAGAAAATGGTCTATTTTGGAGAAGGAACAATGTGCTGCTGAAAAGAAGGTAAAGTCAGCCAATTTGGGATGGAATATTCTGTAAATGTTAAGTTCAATTGATTGATAAAGTTGTTTAGGTTAGAGAAAACTTTATTGATTTTTTTTGATTTGATAATATGTCTGCTGTTGATAGTTGTATATTAAACTCCCCCAATGTTATTGTTTGGAAGTCTATAAGTGGTTTAATGTCTTTGGGTACTTTGTCCACATATTTGGAAGGGTTGTAATTGGGGGCAAAAATGTTAACTATTCTTATATCTTCTTGCTGTAGTGTTCCTTGTGCTATGATACATTGACCTTCTTTATCCTTTCTGACTGGTTTTTGATCAAAATGATCTTTGTTGGAAGTAACGATTGCAACATCAGCTTGCCATCTTGGGCCATATGCCTGGTAGGTTTTTTGACAACCTTTCACCTTCAATCTGTGTCTTTTTTTTGTTTGTGAAGTGTGTCTCCTATAAGTAGCATATTGTTGGATTTTATTTTTTGAACCAGTCTGCTAATTGTGCTTTGATTGGGGCATTAAATCCATTCACATTCAGTGTTAGAATAGATATGTGATTCTGGATCCCTAGCATTGTGGTCTTTGCTGTATTTTGCACCATCTTGGATATGTTTTAGAGAGTTATATTTTTATTGACTTTCCTCTGCTTCTAGATTTTGGGAGTTGTTGGCTTACTCCTCTAAAATGTGTCTTTTGAGTATTCTCTCTTGAACTGGTTTTATGTTCATGTATGTTGCTAATTTGTTCTTCTCATGGAAATATTTTATTTCTTCATCACATGTAAAGCTGAGTTTGCAAGATATAGTATCTTTGGCTGAAAATTATTTTCTTTCAATATTTGAAAAATATCTTTCCGTGCTCTCCTGGCCTTTATCCTTATTGGTCTGTTTCTGAATGTGATTTCTTGTTTTTCTCTTATGACTTTTAATATTCTTTCTTTGATTTCTCTGTTATTCATTTTGCATATGATGTGTCTCAGTGAGTTTCTCATTTTGTTAGGTCTATTTGGCATCTTATAGGCATCTTGAATTGGAATTGATGGATCAATTCTGATATGGGGGAAATTTTCTTTGGCTATCTCATTGGGAAGGTTCTTTTTGCCATTCATTTGATGTTCTGTGTTCTCCCCTATCCCAATTACTCTCAAGTTGTTTGTTCTCATCTTGTCCCATACTTCTTGGATGTTCTGATCGTGCACAGTAAGTTTTTATTTTTGTCTATCCTCCTTGCATCAACGTCTCTTCATTATCAGATGTATATTCTTTGAGAGACGAAGTTCTGTTTTCTACTGAGTTTACTCTGATATTAATATCTTCCATTGAGTTTTTAATTTGGTTGACTGTTTTTCAATTCTAAGAGTTCTGCTTCATCTCTTTTCAGAATGTCTAACTCTTTATCAAAATGATGTCACAGCTTCTGAATTTGCACTCTTATTTCCTTGTTAAGTCTTCTTTTAATTCCTTGAGTCTTTTAATCATCAGATTGATGATATTTTTTTCTAGATTTTCATCCCAGAATCTATTCATGGAATCCTTGGCTGGAGAATTGTGGGTTTGAGAAGGAGAATTTCTTCTCTTTTCCTTCCTTTTTGGGGCTGGGACTGGGGGCCCATAAGCCTTCTTTGTTTATTTTATGTTAGGGATATTGATGGATTGTGGCGTTTTTGTTTCTTTGATTACTTGGGCTGGGTGCAATTTGGGAAGCTGAGATTAACAGCAGGCTCCCCAATCTATGGTTAATTATTGGTCTTTGTGATTTTTAATACATTGCAAGATAAGGCAAAAGAGACAATATGAGCAGCTAATGGGTACAATAAACAGTGTTGACCTATTTACTTTATTCCTTCTGAAACGTTACCATGCTAATTACCACCTATGAGCAAAATGGTAGGATTAGTAAATATCTTTGGTTATAACATTAGTAATCATCAGAATATAAGTGGATTAAATGCAACCAAGCATTATCAAATTTGGCATTCATGTCAGATTTCCTTTAAGGTCCCCCAAAAGGATGAACAGACAGTATGGTCACTTAAAGCATACAATAAATTGTGTTGAACTGGTTAATCTGATCCTTTAGTAGTTGATGCACTATTGGTTATCACCTATGGAAAGAAAGATGTGATTAGCATTTATCTCCAGATGGAGCCAATTAACATTAAGCTTACAAACATCAGAGAGTAAAGAGCTGATGTAGGAAGGTAGACCGTTTTGTGATTATGAAAGCAGAGCAAAGCAACTATAGATTAACTGTAAGAATATTCTGATTACCAAAAATAAAAAATTAAAAAAAAACAAAAACAAACAGAGAGACAGAGGGAGAGACTGAGTGAATGATGCTGAGAGAGGGGTGAGCATTACAAGGATAGGGTTTGGCTATTGCTGGATGTTATAAATGAAATCAAACATGTGGTCGGGTGTGGGTGAGTAAGACAGAAATTTTACTTCGGCAGAAGGGCGAAAGAACAATGCGTGCCTCGCTAGGGAGTAAGGGGTTCTTAATGCTGACCTGACGCAATACTGCCCTTCGCCCTAATTGGAGGAGCTCAGATGCACAGTCTGAGAGATTGGCTGTGATTAAGTGGAGGCAGGTGCAAGAGGAAGTATGCGGCGACTGGGAGATAATGGGGGTGGGGGTCGCCGCACACGTGGCAAGGGTAGCAGGGATTCCCTGTTCTCCGGAAGAAGATGGCTGGGTACCAGAAGGGGTCCTTGGAAAGAGGTGGGTGGACACAGGCGAGGGAGTTACTATCTTCAAAGGGGGAGGGGGAATCTAAAAATGGAGGTAGTAGATTATACATCACAATCTTTCAAGTTTGACAGAAAAGACATACATCTTACAGGGAAAATAGGAAAAATGTGTGTAACAGAAAAGTGGACGACTGGTGGGCTTAACATCCCTGGCCTCAGGTGGTGTATTGAGTACTAATGTTTACAGTAAAGCAAATGTTCAAGGTAAAGGTAAGAAATAA
>PVKS010018274.1:0-40410 GCA_004027875.1 Aplodontia rufa
TTTGCAGTCCCACCAGCAGTGTAGTAGTGTTCCTCTTTTCCCACAGCCCCTCCAGCATCTGTCGTTGTTTGTATTTTTCATTTTTGCCACTCTAACAGGAGCGAGGTGGTATCTCATTGAAGTTTTGATTTGCATTTCCCTTATATCTCAGCTCCATCTTCTCTATTCCTACAATTTTGTTTTACTTTCTTGGTTTAGGTATTTAAAGTAGGACTACAAAAGTGAGATACAATGTTAATTTTGGTCTATGTGCATTTAATAAAATTTTCTAATTTTAAATGTCTTAACCCAAAATAGTACTATACTGTGAAAAAGCTTAAGATGTTTCAAACTCCAAATATTGCTTGCTTATTAAAAATAGTAGTCATACTCAATATTATGAGAAATGATTGCCAAAATCATATTCTCTGATATATTACATGAACTGGCAGAGACACTGTTGTTTTACCTATTGCTTTTTTGTGTGTGTGTTCTGTGTGATACAAGGCAGCGGATGAAAGAGTCGTCCTTCTATTCTTTATGCCTTACTATGTGGCAGATCCCACAGGAGTTTGTCAAGCTTCAAGTTACCCAGGAAGAGTTCCTCTGTATGAAAGTATTGCTACTGCTTAACACAAGTGAGTGAGTACAAGTAACTTAATAAAAGATACTTAGTTTTTAACTTTAACACCACTAGAAAGTCTCAAACAATATCATATAATTATATATGAGATATAAATCTTAGATTGTAACTGCAAAGAATAATATCCAATACTTTGTTAAGACATTAATAAAATTATTCTTTTGTTATATTTTTACCTACCATTCTATACTAAAATAACCTAATCAGTTCCTTTAGTTTAGATAAAATATGATTAGATGTTAATTTCATATTCACCTAATTCAATATTATATATTAATTAATATTACATAAACACAAACTATGCTTCCCTTTACCACCCTCCCCCAAAAAGTAATTATTATATAACATACGCAAAAATATCTATTTTGTATATATTCTCCTTATATCAAGATAGGCTAACTGTAACAAAAATAGTTACAAAATTCAGTAGATTAGTACATTAGCACTGTGTTTGTCGTTCACACACACAGTCCAGGAAGTTAACCAGGAAAACCTATGCTCCCTCCATCATTGCTTTCTGTGGCTCCGAGTCCTGCATTGTTTCTGACTAGAAATGAGTGCTGAGTGAGCAAGTTTTGAGCATGATTTGAAAGTATCAGGCATGATTTCATGCCTGTAAGAGAGAATAATAACATAAATATGCAATCATTTAATGTGGTAAAATGCACAATCATACACACACACACTCACACACACACATTTATACCTGTTACGGAGTGAACTATAGAAGAGTCAAAAGACTGGGATGTGGGTGATATGGGGGTGATTCTGAATTAATATCAGAAGCACATCATATTGTTACTATATATGCATTTATGATTGAACAATAACTCCATTCCTCAATAAAATTCAAAGAAACCAAAAATACAAATCAGAAAGTTAGTCACTAGAAGGAAAGGCAAATATCAATTTCGCATTTTCTCATACACAAACAATACATTCACCTCTAACTCACCGGATTCCCAAGGGAGTTTGGGTGGGAAAAGTTAAAAAAAAATTGCAGTAAAGGGACTCTTTACCCTTTTCTCTGCCCTTTCCATGCATAGCAAGTTCAAATGTACAAATTCATGCTTTCTTGATTCAAAGTGATTTGGAAGTGAACCACAGGAAACCAAGGCCTTAGTTGAGGTGAGCCAAGTGTCTTTCTCAGCAGAATTTTTACAGAGACTTTATTCTACTGGCACAAACCTCAAATGGCTGGGTTACACGTGGATGAAGAACTAATTACTTAAAATGGAAGGTTTCCTCATGGAGTCTATGTCAAGAACAGGACCTTACAGGATCTAACAATTCACAGTCCATTCCCCCAGCCTTGGGAACCTTGTTTTGAACAGGGATCGTCAAGCCTAATATGGGGAAAGAGTACAAAATGGACAAGGAATATTGACCTGAATAGGACTGGCCAAGAGTGGCAACTAGAATAAATTTAATATTATAGTAATTAATTCCTGCCCTTCTTTTGCTTGAAAACAATGAACTCTGTAGTGATGATGTGACAGGTAGTCCCAGATCTTCCATGTTCATTATGTCACTAACATAACTCTGTGTTTATGGATAGACTACAATGTGCTAGGGCAAAAATCCATCCCTTGTATATCCAGTGGAGATCATCAGTAGACTGTGCTCATTGTCACTCAGGAACCCAGAGAAATGGAGGCCACATCTTTTAAATTTTTTATTAAGGAGTTGAGTTATTGTACAATCTTAAATGCATATAAAGTAACAATATCATAGGTATATATTCTCAAACAATAATTACCTCCACATCACCCATGCCCCAGTCTCTTGATTCTTCTATATTTCGCCCCTACAAAAGATGCAAATGCTTAGATTGTGAATTTTCCAGAATTGCATGATTGCGCATTATTGGATTCTCAGGGATGTAAAGAGCCTGCTACCTTGTTGACTGTCTCCCTAGATCCCTCCTTATTCTCCCTCCCTCTCCCTTCTTTCCACCTATCCTCTCCCCTACATATCTATGGTTGCCCTAGATTATGTGTTGCTATGCATTTTCTGGATCTAATACATGAGTTTGACTACCTTCCACCCAAGGCTGGATTAGCTCCGGTGGAGGCCACATCTTGACATATGCTTTATAATCACTAGAGAAGTGGTGAGGAAAGGAAGTGACATACATATGCTTTCCACTCAAATTCTACAGATAGTAAGATTTGTGGCCACTTACCACTTCAAGAGGGAGAAACAAAACATTTGTCAAATGTACTTAATGTTTTCCATATATCCTAATAAAATTTTTAATGGGATTTTGAGTGACAGGGAGAAGAACTTTGCAAAGCTATTGAAAACTCATATTTGAATCAAGGAGGATCAATAGATAAGAAGTATAAAAATATGAGAGGAAAATAAAAACTAGAAGAAATATAAATTATTTTCAAATCTCAAAAAGGAAACACTTTTGTAACAATCAATGCAATGGGAAAATTAGGAAAAATTTCAGTGATACCATACAAAGTTAAATCTCTGCTTGCCACTAAAAATTAAAATTCAGATCTCCAGAATATATGTCTGATTAAACACATATTTTCCCCATTGTTCCTCATACAATTACACTTAAAACTGAGTAAGTGAATTTACTAAGAAAATATTGTTTAAAAAAGTTGTATATATATATATATATATATATATATATATATATATTCAAGAAGAGGGAAATATTTATATATACATGTACAAACAGGAATTTTCAATTGAGCAAAAACTGCATATTGCCAAATTACCTATCAGAAACCGGTTTATATTCAGAATCCAAGAAATTGAAAACTCAAGACTGACAAATTAGCTTTTTGGTTACCCTTTGGTTTGTATGTATGGCCTTCTTTTCAGAGAGGAGTAGAATTCAAGATTGATGGGCATACAGTAGATAAAACACTTTGAATCAAGGAAGCATCAATTTTTCTTTTTGCTGGACACATACAGTTGCCTTCAAATTAAGAGCATTTCCTTACAGAAATATTGTTATGGGTCAATATCATGAACGTATAGTAGCATAAATTTAAGAAATTATGTGATTTTTCTTTCAGTAATAGGTATGCCATGGGGAAAGCAGATGATTCACTTAAGGTCAAAGGTTTGTTTGTAGGAGAAATACAGCCAAAGAAAAAAATAAAGCAAGGAAGAAATTGATATTCTGGTGGTAGAACTGCTGGAGAAATCAACCAGGTATCTTAGATAAGTGACAACAGAAAGTCCTAAAAGATTTATAAGAAAGCAATAGAGAAATTGATTATGCAGTGAAAAATATAAGAACTAGCAGTTGTGCATAACATCTGAATACAGGAATTACAGATTTCAGAGATATATATCCAAATTATTAATTGACATCAGGATGGAAAGCTCATTAAGTCAAGAATAAAATGTGAATAATAGCCTTCACTGTCAGTGCTTAATATTGTTCCATAAGTGTTGAACAATGCAACAAATTAAGAAGCAGAAATTAGAGCTACAACTATTGGAAAGAAGAAAATGAAAATGTTTAGACGTAATATTTTTGAATACCAACAAAGTTCATCCACCAAAAATTGCTTGAATTAAAGATGGACTATAACTAGGTATTTGAATATGACAGAAATATTCAAATATTAATACCTTTCCCCCATAACAGCAGAAAAGCATTAGACAATTTAGTAAAGCAATGTTAAAATGACAACAAAAAGGATAAGCTGTCCAGGAATGATCTTAATGGAAAATATTTGAGATTTGCATGAAGAAGAAATTACAAAGCAATCCAATCATTTGTTTAAAAAAAAAAAAAAAGACACAGTGGACTTGTAAACCTTACAAATCAAATCAAACCAGGTATTTGAGATAGGATTGTAGAATAAATTTCAAGTGCTTTTCTGAGCAAATGATGACTAAGTTAAATGCATAATTCATTTCATATGTGATCTGAAACAGGTAAGCTGAAATATTCTCTAATACACCCAGTTATTCTTATATTCTTTCAGAATTGGAAGTTTCCATATACTGTTATTGACAGCATTATCTTTTCCCTATTTGAGGTGTTTTGAACTAGAATTGCACATAAAAGAAATCATTATCTAGCTCAGAAATTCATAAGTTGTTAGTGTTGTCTTTTAAACATATCTGCCACTTGTAATTTTCTTCCTACAGTTCCTTTGGAAGGACTAAGAAGTCAAAACCAGTTTGAAGAGATGAGGGCAAGCTATATTAGAGAGCTCATTAAAGCAATTGGTTTGAGGCAGAAGGGAGTTGTTCCTAGTTCACAGCGTTTCTATCAACTTACCAAGCTTCTTGATAACTTGCACGATGTGAGTATTTTGTTTCCCAGAATATCAATACTTATTCTCTAGATTCCTAAATTTTACTTGATATGATTCCTTCAAATTCATATTTGTCTTTCTGTTTTAAAAGAGTATTTTTATCACACTGCTCAGAATTTATATTGTGTGGTTTTCATTTTCAGTATAGATCACTCAAATATCCTTTTACTAGTAGTTTTTTATCCGGAGGGTAATTTAATGGTTGATAGGAATTTTGATACATATCCCAGAACATTTCTAAAATATTTTGCATAAAATTACAAAAGTTTTTATATATGCAATAAAAGCAAAAGTATGGATGTGGAAAATAATAATCTTCTACCATTTCGGTGGAATTTTAAATACCACTGATAATGGGAAATCAGGCGCTATATAGCAAGATCTAAAATCAGCATGCTTTTCAAGGTCTAATTTTTCAGACTTTATCTTAAAGACATAATTAGGCAAGAATTTGAGTCCTTTAAATTCTTTCTGGATTTTTTTCCCTCTGCTGTTGTGAACAACACAAAAATGTCCAAAACCAGAAGTGTATTAATAAAATAAAATATATGTGGTTAGTCAGGAAATATTGAATACAAGTTTTATTGCTGTTATGCTCAGAAACCACATTAAAATGACAGTTAAGGCATAAAAAACTATCCACTGACCAGGTCAACTTTTGAATCTTTACTTGTGAAACTGAATAAATTGCCAAGATTGCTATTCAAGTAAAGCCTCTAAAGTGGGAAGCAAAAAAACAATAAACAGAAAAAAAACAACTTGAAGGAAAAAGCATCAATGTAAAGAACAAAAAACACTTTTAATACCCTCAGAGAAATAAGAATGAAAATTTGTCTAAGAAAGGAAAATAGAAAATAATGAACATTGAGCAAGAAAATAATTTTGGATAATTAAATGCAGAGGATAAGGAATTAAAAATCAACATGAGGAATGAAATATAAACTCTCAGAAAAATAATTTAAAAATTAAAACATGGAAAATTATTAGAGTTAGCAAATTTAGGGGATTAATCCTTAGATTTCCACCTGCCAATTAAATAGGAATTTCCAGAAGAAATATTAGAGGAAAATAAAAAAGAGGAAATTATGTAATAATGAAAGTTACTGGCACTGAAGTATATGAGCTTTCTAACTAGATGGACAGTGTGTAGGCATTGCCTACTTGGATAAGGGTACATTACAAAATTTCACTATTTCAAGAATAAGTAAAGTATCTTACGTATAGTAGTGAGAAAAGAGGAAGTTGCATAAAAATTCTCAGCATTCAGAATGACATTGAACTTCTCAACTGCAACACTAGAAGCCAGAAGACAATGGAACAATGCCTGAGCAATGCCTCCAGAACTTTGATGGGAAAGAAAATCTTGCAAGAATTAGATACCAAGCCAAGCCACCAAACAACCACAACGACAACATAAAAGTACCATTTCCACTCATGCAAAGTATCAGAGAATTTATGTCAAACAAATATAATCTGTCTTGAGAACTACTACAGGATGTGTCACAAAAAAACAATAAGCCAAAAGGTAGAGGATCAACCCAAGAAAGATACCAACTGGTGCCCTAATTGTGCAGAGCAGTCTAGATTGGAGTATCAATACAGAGGGTTCTGCAATAGCAGCTGCAGGAAAAAAAAAATAGGACTGGGAGACTGCTAGTAGGTATAACTATACTAAGGCGAATTTTTACATTTCTGTCAGAGAATTTGACCGTGGCTTTGTAACAAATATGAAGAAAATGAATCAAACAGCAATACCAGGGGATTTGCTTTTGCAAAATAAAAACAAGTCATGTAAGAAAGAAAATGTAATCCAGAAGGGAAACAATACAAAGTTTTATATTATAATCGCTAGAAACTAATTTAGCCAAACGTTGAAATGAATGTAGAAAATGGGGAGAAAAGAAACTGTAGTTGAGTAGTGGGGTATGTAGTATGAGAGAACTAAATCCTCATTTTTCATAGCAGGAGCTCAATAATTTCAGAATTGAAAAAATAACTTAATTTGAGATAAAAGATAGAAATGTCAAAAGACACAGGTTTAAAACATTCAAAGTTAGCTGTGACTGAGCTGGAATAAGAATGCAAAGAAATGTATCAGGGATCTGAGGAATTCTGTTGCTCCTGCTACTGCTTTTTTTGTCATAAGCCTTGACATTCTTTTAAACTTTTAAAATTATACATGAATTACTTTGGTAAAAATAAAAATTCAATTACAATGTTGGGTTATTGATATAGAAAATGCCAACATATAGTTAATGTGAAAAAGTCAGATTAACAAATAAAATTTATGATATAATTTCATTTTGAAAATATATACCTATAGGTACCATATTGTATATAAACGTGTATGCCTTTATATATTTATATATAAAAGAACAAAACTTGAAAATGTTTTGAACTTGTAGTGTTCACTTTGATTATTCTATGAGAATATGGATAACTTTCTTTAAATCTTTCCTTATTTTTTGAAATCTTTCCTTATTTTTTGAATGTTCCATTGTGAGTATACAATATTTTACACATTCTAGAGAGTGATAGGAGTTATTATCCATTTGGAAGGAAGAATGTCTTAACAAATATTTCTGATGTTAAAAATATGTTATGTTTGCATAGCATACAGTTTATTTCTTTTTTAGTTTTTTACATTTCTATCCATTTATTAAACCGACAGCTTGTCAAACAACTTCACCTATACTGCTTGAACACATTTATCCAGTCCCGGACACTGAGTGTTGAATTTCCAGAAATGATGTCTGAAGTTATTGCTGCACAGTTACCCAAGATCTTGGCAGGGATGGTGAAACATCTCCTCTTTCATAAAAAGTGAATGTCGTTTTTTTCTTTCAAAAAATTAAATTGTGGTATGTCTTTGTTTTGGTTAGGATTATGAGATCTTGAGTTTTTATATTTTTCTGAAAGCCTTACATTTATAACATATCATATTGTGCAAATTTATGAGAAAAATTGTGAGATTCTAATTTTTCTTTGTAAAGTATAATTCATATTTTAAGTGTTTTGTGTACCCATAGTTTCTTTTAGAGATCATAAGATTGAAAGATTCCTGAAATAAATTGTATCTTATCCATATTATTTCATACCATTTAGGTGAGGGTTTTTAACTTTTGCATCTAACATGTAATAATAAAAAGCTATTATATATACCACTTCTGGGCAGCTCCCTTTTCCTCCCTGGTTATATTATAAAAATGAACCTTTAAATGGCAGGCAAATTTTAAACAAAAAATTCATAACCTTAACCAGATTTTCAAAAGTGTTTTAATGCAAAAAGTATGGAAACAAAGTTTTAAAACCACAAATAGATGGATATTTCTCAAAGTAGGCAAAAACAGTACACATGTTAAGATTATTTCCCAGACCAGAAACACAGATCTCTAATAAGGAAATTAATAAGTAGCCACATTATGCTGACAGTATTGGGTCTTTTGTAGGCTTTTTATTCAACTTTTTTGGTGGGATGGGATTTGTCTTCAAAGTATTATGATTAGAAAAGAGAGGTGAGAAGATTCTGTGGCCTAATTCCACTCCTTCCGTCTTGGGGCATGTGGAAGGTCACTTGACCTAACTGATTCTCAATTTCCTCATCTTTAAAAGTAGGATAGTAATATCTTTCTTGCCAAATGCTTCTTTTGGCCAGAGCTGCTTACTAACGCCTTCTCAAACAAAAGATGGAAGGCAGGGCGGGAGGGGTGGGGCAGGATATTCTTTGTCCACTGCTCAAACAGTTGAGGATGGTGATTTTTCAGTGAAGCATAATTGAATCTCAGGTTGGAAATTTTGTGAGTGCCTCTAATTCAAATCTAAGAGAGGCTTCAGGAAATAGATGAATCTCAGGTTGAAAATTTTTGAGTGCCTCTACTCTGATGAATTCTAAGAGAGCTGCTTCAGGAAATACTAGATAAGGCTTAAAACAATATAATTAATTACAACAACTAGAAAACACACAATTTACATTGTTACTTGAACTGAAAATATTCCTTTGGAAAACAGACAAAAATCATTTTTCTGTGGTGAGTGACTGGAGATCCTTTTATAAAAAATTTTATATAAAAGAAAATATATATACTTGGTTCTTGGTATACGTATATATACACCAAGTTCATACTGCTGGTGAAATTAAATGAAAATCAATTATTCTTTATTTTCTAAAGTAATTTATATCAATTTTAGGCATATATATGTATATACAAAATTTTTAACAACACAAAAACTTGGTAGACCCATTTTTCCCCTGAATTTATTTAAAAGTGGTCATATTGCTATCATACAAATAAAATTTATGTTCTTGTGCAGATTAATAATTGTTAATGAAAAAAATTAAACTTTGAAAACACTATGGAAAAAATTCTATATGAAAGTTTCTGATTTCTTAATATGTTTTAATTACCCATTTCTTCAACTGATGAATACGGTTTGGCAATGGACAATAACATAAGAATATTCTTTTTTTTTTTTTTTAGAGAGAGAGAGAGAGGGAGAAGGAGTAGGGGCTGAGAGTAAGGGAGGGAATCAACTTGTTTTTTTCATCTGGGTTTTGTTTTTCTGACAGTTATGTATGTGGTGCTGGGATTTGAACCTGGATCCTTGTGCATGCCAGGCAAGCACTGTAACCCCTGAGCTACCACTCTAGCCCCCATAAAAATATTCTTAATAAATATTAACATAACCCTCAAAACAAAATTATTTCATTTGAATAAAATGATTTTATTTTATTAAATAATTGGCATAATTATGATACCATAGCTGTTTATTAAGAATAAATTTTTCACTGTAAAAAGGGATTAGATATAAATAGTATCTACAAATAATGAGTTCTTATAGGCATTTAAAACAGGGATTAGATAAGCTCCACCAAGCGCCCTTGGGTTGGACTCATTAGATCCATGTAGCAAATAAAATAAAATAAATAATATACACATTAATAATTTTTAGATATAACAATCAATGTGAGTTTAACCCAAGTATTCCAAATAGCTTCTAGAATATTATAGAAAGGATGTCTTCCTTAAAATGTAAGGAATACTTGTCTTTTTCTGGAATGTATGTGTAATATATACTCTTGACAGGCATGTGGTTCTTCACAGTCTTCATACACATATGGATATTCTTTCTTCACTCTTCATGCCAAAGGCATCATTCTAAAACTGATATAATTATACCACTTCCGCACTGAAAAATGTTCCCTGATTTTCAATTACCTTTCACTCAGAGCTGAATGTTAGAATTTGCAAGTGAGCATTTAAAACAATACCACTGACTTTAAAAAAAAAAAAAAGAACCTGGACACCATCTTCATGAATTGTATTTTTTTTTTTAAGAGAGAAGGACAGTGAGAGAGAGAAAGAGAGAGAGCAAGAGACAGAGAGAATCAGTTTTTATTGAGTTTTTCACATGGCTTTCATTGCTCTGACACTTAGTTGTGTATGTAGGTGCTGGGGTTTAAACCCGTGTACTTGCACATGTCGGGCAAGCGCCTTAATCGCCAAGCCACCGCTCTAGTCCCAATCAATTGTATTTTAATTGGTGAATTTAATGCACCCATGTTATGTTCCAGTCACGCCAGTCTTTTACTATCAGTTTGGGCTTATTATTTGCTTGTTTCTTTGTTTGCCAGAATTTCCCTCTTTTGGCAACAATCCCTGGTATTTATTAACATCTAAGACTCAACCAAATATTATTTCTATAAAACCATCCCAAGTCTTTCAGAGTAATTTACTTCCTCCTAGAGTTCACCACCACTTTGTGCACCTCTGAATTAAGAGTAGCATGTTGTTGTACCATGCTGGGAGCCACACTGAGGTGGGGCAAAAGGGCTGCTGCTTCTTCTTCTTCTTCTTCTTTTTTTTTTTTTTTTAAGAGAAAGGGACAATGAGAGAGATAGAGGGAATCAATTTTTTACTTAGTTTTTCATATGGCTTTTGTTGCTCTGAGACTGTTGTGTACATGGTGCTGGGGTTTGAAGTCCTGTACTCCCGCAAGCCAGGTAAGCACTATCGCCATTGAGCCACCACTCCAGCCCCACAAAAAAGGACTTCTTGACTGAGAGTTGAATGGCATGCTCGTCTTCCTCGACACTGTGGATCTCTGTCATTCTTTGGTTACATTGCTGAACATTGTGCTCAGGACTTCACTGTTTTCTCATCTCTCTGTTCTCATGACTGTCTGTCTTCATTTCATCACTTTTAAAGTTGCCACCTTTTCTCTTACTTTTTGAGATCTTGTTCTTCATTGACTACAACATAGGAGAAATACATCTTACATATATATTAAGAAAAATACTTTTGTTTCCTGTTCTAAATTTTAAAACTGAATTAATGGAATATTATTTCCTTCCCTAAGAAAAATTCCACAAATACATTTTTTTCTTATATTTAATTAGCTCTGAATTGTGTTGTACTGCAAGCTCCAAATAAAATTTTCCTTATTTTTTATTTCATTCAACAAATATTTGTTGAGTACCTGTTATAAGCATAAAAAATATACTAATAAGCTTTATGGGAAACTGGAGCTGAAGAAAGGCTATATAATTCAAAAAGTTACAGGATAGCAGTATGTGTAAATCAGAGTCTGATAAACAGTGCACAAATATATTGAGTGCTTTTCATTCATGAAATTTGACAAGTGCAATTATATTTACATATAATTTTACTGTGACAAATACAGCTCAAAAACACTACATTTAAAATAAATCTGAACCCTTTAATTTAGTAATGTGTCAGTAACTTTTATTAAATCAATATGTACATGCATATAAAAAGTTTTCATTATTTTTCTGCACAGATGTTATCCAAATAAAAGTATTTTGTTATACCCCATGTATTAGTTAAGGAAGTCTACCTCTTTGTAAGTGGCACCTGTCAAAATGGATTGTGTAAATGTATGTAGGTATGTCAACAGGCAAAAAGCAATTGTCATTAGACCTTTTCACTAAACTAATGGACCCAGGGAACAGTTCATGTGTGATCACTTTATTATCTGATTCTTGTTACTCTGGATTAAAAAGAAAGGGCATTTGATGGTATAAATCCTTTTATACTAGCACAGATTTAATTTCCTAGCACAGATTTAATTTCCAAAATAATTTAAATTTCCTGATTCCACTCAATTGTGAAGTAGAATGTGTTGGATGCAGGGTTAGGTTTTATTGTGATGGTTTTGCAACCTCATAAGAATGTTTGATATTCTTGATGTTAATCCCAGTCCACAATGTAGATGTCTAAACATTAGAATTTAAGGCCAAGTTTTGAAAGAAAGAAAGAAAAATAAAAGCATTCCAAAGAGAACACGACATTACCAAATGGAAGTTATCTAGTCCCTAAACCTTTTATTCCACAAATTCCTACTACTGTTGTCACCATTACTATGTAGTCATCATAACCTTTATCTTCATTTTGCTGGTCATATTCTTTTGGGTAGCTCTAAAGTAAAATTAAATCATAAGACATATATCAGGAAATACTTGATTGCTGCTGAAACACATTCTTGAGTTAATGAAAATATTTCTCTTTAAAAAGTCTGAAAAGTCATTTCAATCTGAAGCAATTATACTTCCCATATTAATTGTTATATGATAATTTTTAATATTTAAAGATATCATATTTTTGATTAGGCAACACTGATTTTATATTTTTCACATTTAGTATTAAAATACTTTAATGCTAGATGGATGGGATGCAAATATGATAGGTAATGCATTTTCTGTCAAAACCATGACTTTTCAATAGACATGTCCTGTTGATCTGTGACTTTTTAATTATCCACAGCTACAGTGAATGGGCACTATGGGGAGAGCTGACTTGGGGCTGTGCCCCACTTCTCTGACACTTCCTAGCTGGATGAATGTGAGGAGTCATGTAATCTCTCTCATTACACCTCACTCAACCGTTTTGCAATTAATTGAAATGGGAACAAAAAAGTAAACAGGTTATTTAGAAACAATAAGTTCCATAATTATATTTTTATTAAGCCATGGTTCTAGCTATAATTTCATCAAACTAATAATCTGTATTCTCTGGTGAAACCAGGAATCTAGACAATCTAATTGCCTTATTTCTGTCACTACATATTATGATATATTTGACTGATTCAATTTGAAATTAGCCCTGGAAGCATTCAGTTGATTTCTTCCCCTGAAAACATACAGTCTTTTGAATTTGGGACCTGTTTTATCAGAAATCTAAAAACCTTATCACCCTTTTATTGTAATAACTAAAGAATAATAATGATTTGACATTTTTCAAATATTTTTTAAAATATTGAGAACTTAACTAGGACACAGCCCCTCCAAAAATCTGTGCTATGTACATATTCAAATTATTTTTACTATGAAAATAATCTTGCAAAAGGGAACATTGGGGTCTAGAAATTATGAAAATGTCATGGACCCAAACACTAACATTCCTATCCTGATGAAATAACATTATGATAAAAGAGATCTTAGTGTCTCTTTTGATCTGATATCTTGTATCCTTTGGTAGCATGGCTATTACATATTTCAATTTTGCTGTGAAACATGATCAATTTTTCTGATCTATATTTAACTTTTACACATGAGATTTCAGGCTAGAATATCAATCATTTTAAATATCTTTAAAATTCTAGTGTCTTGTATAAAAACAAAAGAACTCAAAACTTGAAAAGTATTTTTTTCTCAGATTTAAAAATGTCTTCTTTTGGTATACAATAATTCAACAACCATGTCCCCAGTGATAAAGTGAAAGAGACAAGAGAATGATTCAAAAGTGCGCATTTGCACTTTCTGCAAATGTGCCTTGTAAGGAGCCATTGGATTTGAAACATTTCTGCATCTCAAGATTTAAAGAAAAAACATAGCCAGATGTTCTAGCAAATGTTTGCCAAGTCCTAAATTGTTTACCCTCACTAGAGTCATGAAATTATTTTAATTAAGTCATGAAATTATTTTAATTAAGAATATCACCTGGGCTCTGTGGTTTCAGTGTTTTCTTTATTCTAGGTTGGCCAAAGAGGACAATCTCTATCTCTACCTACTATCTGACATCTATTTAAGGTAACATTATTCCACACTACCTTGTCCTTAAACTCAAAATTGAACAAAAAACAGTACAGCAACTGACTACTCATTCATATTATGAAAAACAGTCCAACCTGGATTGGTTTGCATGCTACAATCTGAACCCACACTGCACTGGGCCTGAATAACTACATTCAGCTTGGATCCTTATTCAAACTCAGCTCTACCAAGCACCAGTTAGCTGGAGTAATAGAACTTATACCTCCAGAGTTAGGCCTAAAGCAATGTGACCTTAAAAGTTGAAAATAGAAAGCCAAAAGTAGCTTCCTTTAATAATTTATCCTGTCACTGGAGAAGATTTAAAAATTCGGCAGGGATCAGGGCATTGATGATGTTAAATAGCAGTGTTTGTGTTTATTTGTTGTTGTTTGTTTTGTTTTGTTTTTCAATAGCAGCAACTTAGTTGCTGATGAGGGAAGAAAAACAGGAGGGGAACTGCTCCCTCCTGGAGGTGACCTCATTGCAAGACCCATCCCTGGGCCCATGTCTGGAGGCTGCGCCTGGCTTGTCCAAACCTCCTGCAGCTGTAGAGTTTGGAAAACTCTTACAGGATTACTGGACTAGTCCCAGAATGTCAACCTCATTTTCAATTTACTAGCTCTCATTGCTTTATGTCACGCTGACCTTATTGTTAAACACAGGTTTGTTTGCTTTCTTACCACTCGGAGACAAATGGGGAAAGCATTATTTTTAAGCTGGTTGAAAGCTTTATCTGACAAAGTGCCTTCAGAGAAATGTGAATTAGGCAAGTAGGAAGGCATACTCTGCTTATTACGCTAAGGAAAACGTATAGCTTTCTAAAGGCAATGCTTGCAGGACTGAAGTGCGACATTAGCGTCACAGTTCCATATTTAGACAGACATGAGTAAAATATTTAAGTAGCGTTGTAAATCGTTTTCAGGACCTACACCGCTGCTTGTTTTCGTTGTCTTTTGAAATTGTTCTTAATATATCAACTCCGGATGTATCCAATTTACCAAACATGAATTATTTTAAATGAAACTCACTTAAATGTTTTCCTCTTGTCAATTACATATAAAGCTTAATGTCTCTTTGTCCATGATATTTACTTACCACAGCAGCGGTTTTAACCTTTTTGCCACTAAATATATATGTTGTTACCCTTCTCCCACAGAAAAACTTATGTTTAAGATGCCTATCCACTGAACCGTATTCCTATTTAGATATAGTTGTTCTTTTCCTTAATGTTTTAGTATTCAAAGATGGAGCTGTTGAGCAGGGCAACATTTATGTCTACATTGATTTTTTTTTATGTATCCTTAACTTGATAGACACTAGTTTTTATTTTATTTTTTGACAACAGCAAAAGAATCAATGGACTTCTATCATACCTTTCCTAAATGAGGTTCTTAACCTGTGATCTGAAATTATTATATATAAAACATTGTTTTCTTTGTCCAAAGATTGTAAAATTCATAAGATCAAACGTTTATGAAGGATTAATACAAATATATCATTTTTTGTTAAAGCAGAGATACAACTCTGATTTTTTTGCCATAGGGTAAAAGCACTACCCAGAAATTAATTTAAATGATAAGCCCAATGTTGAACATGACTAGGAGTAAAAGGAGATTTTCACATGGCAGTCTTAAGAATTCATCACTTTGACCAATAAAATGTCTCCTTTTGATTTTAGTTTTTTGTATATTTTAGTTTTTGTAAGAAAAATCAAAGCAAAGGGTTTTTAAAAATAACTTGAAAAAACAAAAGAAAACTTACTGATAATTTGGAAAAAATAAATGTAAGAATTTTATATGTTTTAGAAAGAGTAGATATATTTACAGAAGTTAAATAGAGAGCCCTCCTAAACTGTAACAAATATTTTTCCTCAGTTATTGTACAATAGTCATGATGGCTTACAAAACCTGAAAAGATTATTACCATAGTGCCAACATGAGTCATTAGATAATTTATCAGTTAGTGTCCAAACATAAAATGTAAATTTGCTCAGTGGCTTGCTTTCTATTTTTAAAGAAAATTATCCATTTTATGGTTTGAGGCTAAATGGTTTAGAAAAAATATATCACTAATCTATAACCTCTATTTAGCTGTCAACTGAGTGTCTTAAGATTTTCACACTATTTTTAAAAGACTTTTTAAAGGAAAAGATAAAGATGGGAACCAAACTCTCCGTTCCAATTTTGAAAGTAGAATCAAAGTACCACTTTCAACTCTGAAACTAAATTTTCTCAATAGTTTATATCAATATAACATAGTCATCTCTTAGTTATCTATGTTAACATAAGAAAAAGTTCCCTAAAACACCAAAATGAAATAATGTGCCCTTTTGTTTCTTTGCTTATGGAAAAGTTGAAAAGTATTACTTTGAGTATCATTTTATCCCGCAACAACTAACTAGAAAGTATTTATTGTGCTGCACTCCAGTCATTCTGCCACATTGGGGAGGTAACTAATGAGGGTATTAGAATCATCTTTTCTCTGAGCTTAGAGTTGGATGGGGAAACGAGGCAGGGAAATAGAGTACTGTACTGTGAGTGCCGTGATGGAGGAAATACGGGGAACTAAACGGTTGGAGCACCTGGGAGGGGCACCCAGCTTGAATTTGAAAGTGGGCATCCTGAAGAAAGTCAGGTCTAAGACAACAGTGGCTGATCATCCAGGGTCAGCAGATGCCAGATGCATGAAGAGAGGCAGTGTTCCAAACAAGTTAGCAGTGTATGAAAAAATAGCAGGTGATGCAATATGCACATGGTAGTGAGGAGAGTGTGGGGTGGAAGCTGATAAGCCTTAGGGCAAGCCAAGGTCCAGGTCATCAGTGGCCTTGCACAGCATTTCAGGAGTGTATATTTGTTTCTAGCGTAAGCAAGAAAGCAGCATAATTTATATAAATGTGTTAGAAAATTCCCTCTCCCTTCCACATGGAGAGAAGAGTTGGAGATGGCTAATTCTGGAGGCAGGGAGAACATTTTTAAGGAAGTTGCAATATATTAGTGAAAATAATAGTCCTAAACATGAGGAGCTGGAGGTGATCATGACCTCCTCTTTAATTTTCCAGAAGGTTTTTTATAAGACATAACTTAGGAGCATTGACAGGATGATGACAGTAGATGAAGTACACAGGATAAATTGCCAAACACAAGACCAGATGTCTAATTATTCAGCTTGTGTTGAAGCTGAACATTTTTCATCAAGAAAGAAAATAAAACCTAAGAAACAAAGTTTTACCCAGTTCCAAAATCCTATTTAAGCAGGATCTATCCTTCCACCAATACCCCACTTGTATACGTTGCTCCAACCTCAAAGTCCTGATCCACGCACAAGATTCAGTCCCAAAATGTGCAGACTTGACCTCTTTATCCCACTTCTCCCTTCTCTGGAATTACAGTAGCCTCTCATTTCCTATTCCTGTTCATCGGAGGCTTCTTTCTAGGTTCTATACTGTGTTCTTGTCATGTATTCTTAGTAGGTCCCTCTGATTGAATCTATCTCTTGAGGAGACCTTGGAAATTTAGAATAGCACTTTTTCTCTAAGAAGCTCCAATCTCCAAACTTGCCTTGCTATGGTTCTCAAAGTCCAACTGCTAAAGTCAGAAGCTGAACATTGATTTTAAACATCTCAGCTATAAGAATCCTAGTTCTCCTCAGAGCAACACACCTTTCTTCAAATGACCTGGAGAAGGGTGAGATACCAAAAAGAAAAACACAAAGATTACTGCATTTCAGTAAGCATATACTTTAAACTCACCCTGGGAATTCATAGGAGGCTGTCAAGAGGGTGAGATCTCCCTCTCCATCTGTATAGGCGTAAGAGTCTTCCTGCACTGGCTGGTGATAGATGAAAAACTTTAAAAACTGAGAAATTGTGGAATCCTAGTGCTATCATCACATAAGAAAAATGTGGCTTCTGTGCGGCTGTAAAGTCTGCAACTTCTCAGAGAAATCTAGGTTCCCCATGGTGCCACATGCTTATTTTCAATATAATGTCTTATACTCCCCTTAAAATAATATGACTGGTTTGAACACAGATTCTCATATTTTATGCTGAAGTTGATGCAATATTCAAAGCTGTCCACTCTGTGGCACGTTAGTTGGAAAGAGATGCAGGGAATTTTTTTTTTCTCATTACCATGCCCTTCTTGGTTCTTTTGGCTACTACTCGTTTTGAGTAAATAAGTCACTAAGTACATTGACCACATTGATTTTCAAAGATTATTTAGCCCCATTATAATTCTGGAGTCTAATGTCATACATAGCTGCTCATTTATGAGTAGGATATACAATATTTGAAAGTATGTTGGATGTAGAGGATTTTGCCAAGATGAATGCTCTATCCCCCTACTCCTGCCCACCCCCATCTGTGTACACCTGACACTGGTCCCCAGGAAATGACCAAGTGACAAATGCAAATTATAAAAGTAGGTGAAAATGGGTACCTAAGAACATTATCATATACTTTTTTCAATTTAATGTTAAATCCATTTCTACTTTTAAATAAAGGGTGTATTTCAGAGGAAACATTTTGTGATTCACAGAAGAAATTTGTCAGTTTGCTGAGCTTGACAGATGTCTTACATTAAATTAGCTGGGGGTTTGAAATGAATCATGTTCAAATGATATGTTCCTTAAAAAAACAATGCTGGAAATCCAGCTAAGTACTACTTGTTCTTATATTATGTGATAGTAAAGAATAAACTAACTTCCATCTCTTTTTATTAATGAATTAGACACCCCAAAGTTCAGTATGATTGCATAAAACATGCATATAAACCTTTAGTACATTATTCTTTATGATTTACTTTAAGTTTGTAACCAACATTTCAGTTTGTATAACACTGTATGTGACATAAAGTGGGATATTAACATGAATGATATGGCAGCATATATCCTTGACTATGTATGCACCTTCATGAAGCAAGAAGTGATCACATCATTTAAATTGAAACCAACTAGTTCTTTAATCATAAAGACAAAATATAATCAACTCTTATCTAGCAAGATGTAATGATGCACTGTTTTGGTTACTCACATTTATTAAAAAGTTGGATCTTTATCAATATTAATTGTCACATGAAATTTGATGTGCTTAACATTAAAGAGAAAGATAATGTATTCTATTAATACCAAAGTTTTTCAGACTGTTATTATGCATTGGTTTCATTAGAGGGAATATAATTTACTATTATACTGGAAATGTACAAATACGTTTCTTTAGTAAATAATTTCCTTGAGGGTAAAAGGAACAATGCTGGGTCTTTGGAGAAAGAAAAGAAAAAAGAGCTGAACAGATTTCTTGCTCTGTATTCCAGTTGATAAGATGTCAGATATTGCTAATTGTTTGAAATGTAAGCATTCTTGTTTCTTGATCAACTAGATCTGGAGTAGTTGAAAGAAAGAAGGAAGTTTTATTGGAAATGAAAATGTTCCTAAAACAGAGAAAATTTATGTCATTTATTTCTGGTTGTGCTGTGTTTTCCATTTTTAAATTAAATATGCCCTATATTCAGATTTACAAATTTAAATAATGTTCAGAAACTTCCTCTCTACCCATAAAAGAATATGCTATGCTTTTTGTAAATACTTGATTTTAGTCATTGATGGAATTTTTCTAATTTACAGTTAACTAATAAATAAAGAGAAAACGTGTTATCTATTAATGTAAACACACGTGAGACTATTCTCTGGTGACACTATCTGCCACTATACGGTGGCACTATACCATCCTAGAGTGTACAGCTCTTTACACTATTAATGTATACATACCTAAACTCTAAATATCTACATTTAAAGCAATATTTAAGTTAAATGGTAGTATGTCGTATTTACCTGATCAGACAAAGGCAAATTCATCTCATAAGTGACATAATCAAAAAGAGTAACTTTATAAAATGTAAAGATCTGTGATCAATTGCTTGTGAGCAGTTTGGAAGTCACAGTGGTAGAACAACTTAAGCATTCTATGAAAAAGTAAACTTTTTACATCTAAATTATATCAGTTGCCCATAATGATGTTGTGACATGAAGCCCAGCATTCAAGAACATTTGTTCTACAGCCAAACTTAATCTGACTCCAGAAAGCTCCCTTGCCTAACCAGATGATCTTGCAACCTATTTCATCTCTCCGCCTTAGTCTTCTTTCCTGTAAAATGGATATTTTTTAATAATAGTACCTCTATCATAGGGTTGTTATGAAGATCAAATTAGTATGAATAAAGTACTTGGAGCAGTGCCTGGCATATTCAATTTAAGTGACTTTTATTTTAATAGATAAATAAGTGTTTAAAGTTACAGAGTATACTTAACCTTTATCTTGCATAATTTAGGAAAAATAATTTTTAATATTGTAAGTAATGAGAAATTCAATAGTATCAAAATTTACTCATAAAAGTAATTTTTCAGCAAAGATTAAGGATGGATTGTTAACAAGTAAAAATATGAGATATGTCAATCTGAATAACCACATTTAAAAAAAAATTCCTAAGTCTGAAACAGTTTCTACATGCGGCAGATAGGACTAACCAAATCTCTTCCACTTTTAGAGATTAGTTTTCCCACACACTAAATAATTTTTTTTTAAAGAGAGAGGGACAGTGACAGAGAGAGAGAGAGAGAGAAAGACAGAATCAATTTTATTTAGTTTTTCATTTGGCCTTCGTTGCTCCAAGACTTCGCTGTGTATGTGGTGCTGGGGTTTGAACCCACGTACTTGCTCATGCAAGGCAAGTGCCATAACTGCTGAGCCACCACTCCAGCCCCAAATAATTTTTTTTAAGTAGAAGCATGTAGGAAGAAAAAGTCATTCAAATTTATTAGATATACTTAATAAAATAATAATAATAGTATATGTTTGTAAAATAGTTACAATTAAATTATAAATCCAAAGTTTTATTTTGTTGGCACTAGAAGACTTTAATATAATTTATATCTCAAAAATTATTACAGGAACCACAAAGTAAGGTCTTTACTCTGAGAAATAATATTTGTGCAATTCTTGTTCTGACACATGATAAATATCCTGGAAATCAGAGATAATTTTTTTCCAAATAAAACAAGTCAGATATGTGTATGAAATAGCTTTGAAGAATAAAATACAATCCAACATTAACCATTTTTAACCACTGTATATCATAATGTAGGTTGCAAATTTCTTGATTTGACTAGTGTATATTATTTTGTTCTCATGGCAGAAATCAGCTGTCTTTCATTTTCATTGATATTTTCACAGTTGATAGAATCTTAAACCAGGCTTTTTCCTATAATTAATTTAATTTTATTTCATTTTAATTATATATATATATATATAAAATCAATTTTATTGAGTTTTTTCACATGGCTTTCATTGCTCTTACACTTGGTTGTGTACGTGGGTGCTGGGGTTTGAACCCGTGTATTTGTGCAAGACGGGCAAGTGCCATAACCGCCAAGCCACAGCTCCAGCCCAGTTTTATTTTAAATGCCATTAGCCAAATGGAAGTCATACACAGTTGTGTGACACTTTCCCTTGGTGCCCCTTATTAAGATCAGGCAACATGTCTAGCACTGCAGTATTTTACATTCCATGAAATACAGTACGTATACTTATTTTACATTCATAGAATTTCATTCCCCTTCTCCTTCTTCAACCTAATATGAATATAAATCCTATTTATGATAGATCAATATCATCTTTCTTGGTTAATTTTCTAAGTTTTGGTGTGTTTGTTGACTTAGGAAGAAGTAATTATCATTAAGGTTTTTTAAAAAGTAAAAGACAATAATAACCTGGTAAGAAGGGAAGTTGCGAGTGAAATCAGGATATGCCTTCTTGCAAATCACTTTGCAGAAAAAGCCTATGTAGCAGTTTTAGACCCTTGTTAATATCACTCAAATATATATTTGTAGTAAAACAAACTGTAGGGCTCCACCCAGAGCTTTAAAAAATAGGTTTATCACTTCTCTGAAAGGTAATGCATTGTGATATTAGCAATCTGAATTAAAATTCTCTTAGCCTAAATGTCTCCCCCTGACAAGCAGAGATGATATTTCAGCAAAGAGCTTTTCGTTTACATAAAATAGTGCCTATAAAATAACTCAACAGATTAGAAAACCCTATTCTAACATGATATTGCCCTAGGTAATTGGTAAACACATGCCAAAAAACTCATTAATAATTACAATATCATATTGTACAACATAGGGAGATAGTATTAATACCTTAATCTTGAGTCACGGATCAATTTTTTTTTTTTTTTGTTACTGTTTTTGTTTTTGTGCTGCTGGGGATCAAACCCAGGGCTTCACACATGCTAAACAAGCACTCTAACACTGAGCTATACTCCCAGCCCTAGAGGATTTTTAGTAACCAAAACATGCTAAGCTTACTAATATATCTATTTATTAAAATTAAAAAACTATATTCAAATAAAAAGTCCAATACTAATCAGGCAAAGGAACATTCAAAGTTTCCTCATGCTTACCATATTATATTAGTTATATACTAAGCTTACTGATGTAGTCATCTATTTATTACTAATAAAAAACCTAAGGGGCTGGAACAGTGGCTCAGGGATTACTACGCTTGCCTAGCATGTGCAAGTACATGGATTCAAACCCCAGCACCCACGTACACAACTAAGTGTTGGAACAACGAAAGCCATGTGAAAAAAGTGAATAAAAATTGATTATTGGTTCTCTTTCTCTCTCACTGTCTTTCTCTCTTTAAAAAAACAAAAAACAAAAAAATACTAATCTGGCGAAGAAGCCATGCCCCTTCAGAAAATGGAGTTGTGTGTGGAAACCTATCGGGGGCAGAATCCCAAGTCCTCTGTGGACCTTCAACCTGTCCCTCTCCTTTGCAGTTTACTAGGTGGTTGCATGTATAAACTTGTGCTCTGCAATAGGAGATTAGTGAGGAGCTGCTCTTTGGAAAATGTGATGCTTTTCAGAAAAACTGATTGTTTACACACTTCCATTAAATTTCGTTTTCTGACTTCCTAACAGAGAATCATGGTCACAACAGTTATTTAAGAGACATTTAGTTTTTAGTAAATTTTATGAAAAGAAAAACATTTTATGTCTGATGTATAAGTACTCTTCTCTATTGATAGGTCAGTTAATAGAGTGTTTCCTGAATAATAAATATGTATTTGTAGTGAGGAAGCTTGCCTAACTAGAGGTGGCCTGGGGACAGGAAGGAATTAGTATTTGTTCTTAAATTATCTGAATTGGCCATCTAAACTAGGCTGGATTCATTAGATTCTTGCCTGATGGTCTAGTTCACTTTTTCTATGTAGTTACAAAACATGTTTCTTCCAAGAACAAAGAAAATGCTGAATTTATATTCAGAGATTCTTCAGGCTTAACATCATTTTTACATTTTTAAAATAATAATTATATTACATAGATTATGTGTAGCTGATTCCTTCCTCAACATGTTGTTGACCCCAAGTTATTTCTTCTAAGGATTTACTTTGAAGTTATTCAAGGATAGTAAATGTCAGTTCTTTGTTTCTTTTTCAGGGATAATTTTTTTTTTTTATTAGCTCATCATAGACTTGTAAGTATGGGAGGGGTAAATGTCAGTTCTTAAAGCTGCGTAAGTGCATGTAAGCTCAGGAACACAAACGATCCAGAGAAAGATGTAGCCAAAACTCTGTTGCCAAAGAAAGCAAAAATTACCATGGAGTCTAAAACAAGGGAAAGAGCTTAGAAGTTCGAAGGAAAATAAGCCATGGGCTGACACTTGCTGTTGAGTTGGTGTGAGTTACCTAACTTCTTTAAATATCATTTCTCTATCTGAGAAAAGGGGACACATATGTATATATGCATTCATACATTTAAAACTTTTGCAAATCACAGTACTGTGTTACTTCATTTTTAAACTCTATGCCTTATCCTTATTTTGAAGTCTGCACAGTAGTGGTTCAATATAATTTTTAGTAGATTTTTATTTAATTTTGTTCTATAAATTCTTACTAGTTATATTTGTTTAACTTCCTTCAATTTGAACTAGGTTTTCATTCAGTTGTTGGGAAATGCTAGAAATCTAGTTCCTGTCTATTCCCTACACATCTATAAACAATCTGAAGTAATTTATGGTACTTAAAAAATTCCCTCAAATAATTTTACCCTAGGTATATCTATTCTATTACAAAATTGGACATCAATAGCACATAACACAAACATTTTAAAATATTGATACTTTGATATGTGATACTTCCAAATCTAATGCAGTTTTTGTGTTTTCTTTTCAATATTGTTTTCTGTCAATTTGAATTGATTTTTAGAAAAAAACAATTTTTGTTGGATCTACAGAACTATTTCTTTGGCCTTTCTTTCCATTTCCTTTCTTCTCATTACCGTAAATATAACCATGATTCTCAAAAACAAATGATGCTTTCCATTATACTTTGCTAAAATTTAATTTGATGTTACAATTCAAAATGTTAATTTGTACTTTAATTATTCCCAGCTATATTCAGAAAAGCCCATCTTTTTAACTGCTTAATAAGCAAATAGCTTCATACACAATACCCCATGGATAAACTGTTTGAATAGAATTATGAAAGTTTCATTGATTAAATAAAAATTGATTGTGAATTAATTTCAGCTGAATGTTTTAACAGTGTGCATGCTATATGTAAAAAATAGTTATTTAAAAATCATGTTCAAAATACATATTTCAAATCAACATGGTCCTCTGTATTCATTTGAAAGCCTTTATGCTTCAATTTGATCTTTGAATCTGTATTATTTCTCTATGTGGAACTTGTGAATGGGAACATGTACTGCCAGAGGACATAATTTCATCTTGTAATAAATATGAATCTTGTCACTTAAAACATTCCTGTTAAAATGCATGGTTGACTCTATTTTATTCACTTATTCATATCACATTCATTGTTTTCACCACATCAAAACATCACAGGCTAATATCTAAATTAACACTTCTTACCCAGATATGTATTGCACTTGATGTATCTTAAAGTTCATAAATATTGTTTCTTCCTTTGTGTGGTGTTTTCTCTCTCAATATACTACTTAAACTAATTTCAAATAAAAGTAGAGTCAGAATATCATTGGATGTTAGTTACACAAGTCTCTAAAAATCACCTGGACTTTTATGTCTTTATTAATGCATTGTATTTATACATAACAGTGGGGTTCATTTTGACATAATCATATATGCATCGAATATAATTTGCTCCAATTCAATTTCCAGTACTTCCTTTTCCCTCACTTCCTTCCTCCCCCTGTTCCCCTCTTTTACTTTATTGGTCTTCTATTTATAGTTTTTTAAAATTAATGATTTATAGACATACATAAGGGTAGAATTCACTGTGGCATATTCATATATGTTCATAGCATAAGTTAGTAAGTTTCATTCTACCTTTTCTCCCCTTTCCCATCCCTCCTCACTCTTCCTCAATCACCTTCTCAGCTCCACTGATCTCCCCTATTTACATGGAATTCCTTACCACCCCCTTATTTGGGTCTAGCTTCTGCACAGCAAAGAAACATCCAAGCCTTGACTTCATGATTCTGGCTTATTTCACTTGGCATGATGTTCTCCAGTTTCATCCACTTTAGCAGCAAATTCCATAATTTCAGTTTTAATTTTGAATGAATAAAATTCCATTTTGCATATACAGCACATTTTATAATCCACTCATCTGTTGATAGGTGTCTGGGCTGGTTCCATAACTTGGGTATTGTGAATTGTGCTGCTGCAAAAATTGATGTGCCCATATCACTAGAGTATGCTGTTTTAGTTCTTTTGGATAAATAGCTAAGAGGAGGACAGTTGGGTCATATGGTGGTTCCATTCCCATTCTTTTGAGGAATCTCCATACTGCTTCCAGAGTGGTTGAACTAAATTGCAGTCGAACCAACATGGACCATAGAATTTTTTTTTAATCTGTGGTTCAAGTATTGGTTTTTGAGGCATCTGAAATCCCATCACAGTCTAGTATAACGTTAGTGTCTGTGTGGACATGTATTCCATTGCTCTCATAAACTTCTTAGAGTTCTCAGCTTAATTAAAATCACATTAAGAAACAAATCACCTCTTCTATCTCATGTTACAAATATAGCACTTGATATTCAAGAGTCTGTGACTCATCCAAGGTCACAGAGGGCAGGAGTGTGAGAGCTGGAGCCAGGTGTTAGTTTGTAGGTTATGAAGGGGGAAAAAGCTTTTCCTTCTATACTCATACCACTCTCAATACTTCTCTTCTGACACCAAATGTGTGTCTGTGAGTGTGCATTTGGGGAGGGGTTCTCCTAAAATTCAGTTCTCTAGTTCACTGCAGATACCAATCCTCTTCAATACTGATACTATCTATTTGGAATTAGTGCAAACTTCTCAGGTTTAGGGCTCAGTCCCACAAGACCGCTCCCAATTCAGGTGCCAATCATGAGTGGTGAGTTTCCAGGTCACCCACAATTTATCACTGATTTGGCTACAAATCAGAGGTTTCATGACCCATTCCTCAAGTACAGTCATTTGCTAGAACAGCTCATAGAACTCAGGGAAACATTTCTGCTTAATAGCTTATTATACAGAAAAGGACATGACAAAGGATACAGATGAGAGGCCAGAAGAAGAGGTACACAGGGCTCAGCAGAGTCTCAAGTTCAGAAGTTTCCGTTTCCACTGAGTTGAGTTATGCCACCCTCCAAACATGTGAGCACATTCACCAACCCAGGAGCTGAAACTGGACCTTAGTAATTTTTATAGAGGCTTCATCATGTAGAAATAATCTGATCATAAACTCAATGTCGAGCTTCTCTCCACACCCCCAATCTATAAAAGGGAGATGGGGATAAAAGTTCTAAATTTCTAATCATGGTTTGGTCTTTCAAATAACCAATCCTCATCCAGGAACCAACCTAAAGTTGCCTCATTAAAACGAAAGATACTCTAACTACCTAAAAAATTCCAAATGATTTAGGAGGTCTATGTCAGGAAGCTGGGTCAAAGTCCAAACATCAGAATGAAAAATTCTGCTGGCACCTTTTACCTAGGAAATTAGTAGGAGAGTTCTAGGAGCTGTATGTCAATAATTGAGGGTAGAGACCAGTACCGACATACGCATGCATAAACACATACACACACATACACAATTACTTCACAAAGCTGACCTCAGAATGCTATGTATCTAGTGTTGTTCCCAGGACAAGTGGACAGTTGACAAAAACACTGGAAAATTATGAGTTTCCCTTAACTTGTTCCACATTAAGTCAAAACAATTTGATATCCCATTTTAGGTAGTGCCACAATATTATTACACCATAACTATAAGATAAATGTAACTTATTATCCATGTTTTGTCCTTTAAAATATACACTCAAGGAATAGTTGAAATACAATTCTGCTTTTTCTGCAGATGAATATTTTTGAGTAGAATAATATTTCCAGTCATTCTTTTTTCTCATTGAAAACAAATCATAGAAGTTGGCATTTATGCTTCACTGGTGATGGCCTTTAACCTATTCACCAATAAATGATGTGTGACCTTTTACTTTCTTATTATTTAGAATTAGAATACAAAATAAATACAAGAGTCAGAATAAAGTTTAATGAAGAATATCCGTTCTGGAACCTAACGTCATGTTTCATCACTATGTACGAATTCCAGTGAAATGAGTTCAAATATAAAATGAACAGAGGACCTCTGTAAGATACATTTTGATTTTGAAATCTTTCAAAGCATAGTTTAGTAGCTTTGGGAGTAGATTGAAACTGTATTGTCTTCTAAGAGTTACCATTATTGGGCTGGAGCACTGCTCAGTGGTTAGGGCACTTGCCTGGCATGTGCGATTACGACATGAGTTCGAACCCCAGCAACACATACATAATCATACATAATGAAGCTCTGAAGCAATGTAAGCCACATGAAAAACTAAATAAAATTGATTGTCTCTTTCTTTCTCTCTCACTGTTCCTCTCTCTAAAAAAATAAATAGAGTTACCATTATCATTATCAAAACAAAAAATCATCTACCATCCAAGTGCTTGATCAAATAATCATTAAAATAGAATTCATGCTAAATAATGAAGACCTAAATTAGCTGAAAATATTCAAGGAGAATGAATAGGAAATGTTTTCTCAGATTAAACAAAGACCTAGAAATAATGACAGAAGGGAATGTCCTCCGCTGTTCCTTAAGGCACTGCATGCATGGAGTGCCTATGATGTACCACTGAAGAACTTGGAAGGTTATCAAAGTAGAAGCTAGAGTCACACTCAATTAAATCATGGTCTTATTAGAGATAAAAAAATATTACACACATGAGAAGAATTTAAGGAAATTTAAACCATAATATAAATATATCTTAAATCATAGGCTTCAATTCCAATGTTGGAGTTCAGAGGAGAGAGATAGACCAAAGGAACCCAATCTGGAACTGACAGGGGGTGGAGTTTAGTAGGCTGACCAAAACGAAAATAGCAACTCATAGCTACTCCATGAAACTGCCCATATTTGCTCCTTTCCTAGACAAAGTCTTTGGAAAACAAAGGCAACGTAAAGGCCAATCAGAACTGAAAAGGTGCTTAAATGTCTAGCTGAGAACTTTATATTAAAAACAACCATGAAGCTGATTCAGTAAGAAAGAAGAGGCATAACACATGTATCTTAAATAGGACACCTCCCATGTTTTGATCATATCATTAAAAAGAAATTAAATAGCGCTGGAGCGGTGGCTCAGCATTTGTAGTGTTTGCCTGGCATGTGCAAGGATGCAGTTCTGAACCCCAGCACCATGTACACTTTGAAACATTGGAGCAATGAAAGCCACATGAAAAACTAAATAAATTGATTCCCTTTTTTCTCTCTCACTGTCCCTTTCTCTCTTAAAAAAGAAAAAAAGAAGTTAAATGAATAAGAAAAATGGGAAAGATTGTTGAATGAGAAAAGAACTCAGAACTTGAAAAAAAATTAAAAATTAAATATAAACTTAAAATACCATAGTAAATAAATAAATCTTGCCCCTGCAATAATCTACAAGGGTATGTCACATAATAATTTTTTGGATTGCTGATTCTTTCTCAAAACTCTGGTGCTGTTGTTATAACTGATTTTTGTGTTTCTTACCCAAATAAAAATCCCAGTAGCCAAGGAACTCACAATAAACTGAATCAACAAAGCAGGACCCCACTTCATGCAGGCAGCCTACCCAGACAGAGGAGGGGGAGCATGAAAGTGCACACACACAAATACATATGCACAGGGAGGTCTCAGCACCTTACCAGGTTACGGTACCTTATAAGGTCATATTCAATTCACTGCCAGGAACATCTAATGAAAGAAATGAATAAATCAGCTTCTCAATTATATTAACAAAGGTTTCAGTTTCCCATGTACAGTACGTTTAAGAATTTTCTTTGTTCTGTCTCTGAAGGTCAATGGACATTACTAGGAATCTCCCCGTGTTTATACCAAAAGTACAATGTGAACTTTGGAGAAAGAAAGAGCTCTGGGTCAGCTATGCTTTTTAGATTGATACTGTAAATACAATGGAAAGCTAGCCAATTCCATACTACTGCTAAAGAATTAAAGAACAGATTTATAAACGGCATTGAAAGACTCAATAGTGATCCAAGCGACTTGTCAAAAAAGGAGATTTATCTTTTGCGTTACTAACAGCCCTTGGTGCTTGCCCATCCTCCCTTGGAGCATCTGTAGATGCCTACAGGGTCCCTGGGAACTCAGTCATCCCCAGGCTGTGCTAGGCTCCTCCTGCTCAGGTTACCTGCTGCACACCTGTACCTGTATGTGCAAACACACTTTCTCATTAGAAAGCAGCTGATCAATCAATATTTGAAAAGTAAAACTCAGTAGAGTACACCTTCTTGTGGCATGAGACTATTAAGGAAAACATGCTTCATCCAAAGTGAATGGTGTGATTTTTGTTATGAGACAAAAGGTGTCTTGGAGAGCTGTTTTTAGGCAGTAAGCTCTTAAAATTTAGGTTAATATGTTTTTACTTTTTTTGAAAGGACCATATTTTTGTAGGTAGTTGGGACTATGGCTAGAAATTGAAAATGATGAAACTAACATTGTTTCAATTATAGCTATTAGAGAAAATGCAAATATACTAAAATGAAGCTCAAAATGTTCACATATCAATATATAAATTCAGGTTCATAAGCAGGCATGAGCACTAATTCTATATAAATTTCCATTTAGTCCCTAGAGATCTGTTGACAAGGAAGGCAGTAGCTGTGTTTGGCAGCCCAAAATTCATATTCATTGTTGGAAGTGTCCAAACATCTTAAAAATAGTATCTTGCAATGTTTTAGGGCAGGAAAGGGTGGGATATAATTCCTTTTTGATGTTTGAATAAAGAAATTAAAACACATAGTCTTACAAAGTTTAAAAGGGAACCAGTCAAGTGTTTTATTTCACTCTTTACAGGGTTGTAGCTGCCATGAATTGGATTTTGAAGGGACCAACTGTAGTCCAGGGTAAATTGATACACAGCTCAGAACTAAATAGTGTCGGCCAAAACTTACCATACGTTCTATATTTGGTTGAGTTGTGCATATTTCCTTCTTTCTTCTTAAAGATCAGAAAGAGGTGCCTTAACATGAAAGAAGCTTTTAAACAGTACCTTAATTTAGGGAATACTTACGTTCTGCTCCATAAAGTTTTAGCATATGGCAATTGCCCATGTGAGCAGGCAACTATGTGAAGAAAACATGCTAAATTAGTTGTAATTCCTAGATTTGAGTCAGATAAAGGAAAAAGATAAAAGAATAATACAGTCAATGATAAAAATCAAGACTTAGATAAAGTTGAGGCTAGAAGCATCAGAAATAAAAAAAGTATAATATCTTAAAATGAAACAAATAGTAATTATTAAACAGTATCTATGGAATCTCATATAATTAGAATCTGTTTTAACTTAGCATGTCTTCTTCATCTTCTTCAAGCTATAGCTGAACTGTTACTAATTCCTTATATCCATGCTAATCTCCAACATTTGAAAACCTTCCACATTGACCATCTCTTGTGCATTACCTCATCTGGAAGAGCAACTCTTGTGGAAAGCAGGCCACTTATAAGCTCTGCATTTCTGAGGTGGAAGAAATGAAGCTCAGGGAGATATTATTATGCCTATCCAAGGGCAACAGGTGGAACTTGAGTAGGAGATGTCTCAGCCACTCTCCTGGCCAGTTTCCGTCCTTTTGGCTCCACTAGTCAACTGGGGTAGACCAGTCTCCTCCTTTTTAGAGTAGGTCAGTTTGGAAAACCAGAGTAATCTATTTCAACTGTTCTAAGGCACTGACTGCTAGTTAAGCTGCTTACTACTGAGATTTAAAACAATATTGTTTTCCAGAATTTCTTTGAAAACATGTAAAAAGCTTTAAACAAGTATACATAATAGTGCTCTTTTCTTCCACCATTAAACAGAAGATCCAAAAGTCTGAAGTTTGATTTCATGTTTATGCATCATTGCTGCCCCATCCAGCACAGCCACCAACCTGGGAGTTTCTCATTTAGGGTTTTTCAATCCTGTACCTGAGAATGCACACATATTAAATGTATACCATGTGATACACTTTTTACCCAAATCCCTTGATGCAATTAAGAAGACTTTGAGGCCAGTTCCAGCGTCATGATGAAAGTGACAATTATCCTGTCAGTGGATATTTGCTAACTAGGGCTGAAAGAAGACCACCAAAAACCTCTAACTTCCAATAGAATTTCACTGGTTCTAGAGAAAAATGAAAAGGCATTCTCAGTATTGTGCTTTCTTGCTATTGCAGTCCTTTAAATTGTTTCCATGTCTATAAAATTTAAACAATTACTCTTTCCAGGGTTATGATTGGAAGCAAATAGTAAATAAGAATGACTTCTATCTATTCAGGACTATTTCATGCAACATTAATAATCTGAGTTATTAGTATCTCATGTTATAAGACAGAAAATTAAAGTTTAGAAAATAATGAATTAAAACCAGAAAGCACAACTTCAGAGTTTAATTACTACTCCATAAGCTCTGTAAAATAATCTACTGACATGAAGGAAAACCATCAATACATGGTGACTCTTTTGTTGTTGTTGTTGTTGTTGTTTAAAGAGAGACAGGGCCAATGAGAGAGAGCGAGTGAGAATCGATTTTATTTAGTTTTTCATGTGGCTTTCATTGCTCTGACACTTGGTTGTGTACGTGGTGCTGGGGTTAAAACCCACATTCTTGCACATTCCAGCCAGCACTGTAACTGCTGAGCCACCATTCTAGCCCCAATACCTGGTGACTCTTGAAAGGTAAAAACATATTCAAGCAGAAGAATCCCATGAAAATGTAAAGATGTAAAGCCCTTATCCAGAAAAGAAAAGGATTTTCTTTTTCTTTTATTTCACCTCTTCTTCTACAGTAAGAAATAAAGGACAAGCAGTGTGTGCATAGCTTTTCTTCTATTGAGTCAAAAGAGTACAGAAATTTGTGTACTTGAAATGATGTTGCCAGTAGAGACCAAGTGGCACAGGCAAGAACTGAGTGAGCACCCAGTAGGTCCAATTTCTCCTGTATTTGCAAAGTGTCCTTCCTCTCCCAAAGTGGTCCAATGCCACCGAAAAACAAGCTGTCGCAGCCTCTGGTCCTCAGAGCAGTTCAAGGACCTTAACCTGCAAGAATTTCCCTTGGGCTAAAGCCCAAATCCCAGTCCAGTACCGTTTGGATGATGTTGCTGGCCTTTTCATGATTTCTATCTTGAATTGAACAAAAGAATCCTCAAATGAGCTGGTAATACCAAAAGGGTCTCCTAACATCAAGATGAGCTGTACCTTGCCTCTTCATGAATTCTCTCTCCAATTGAACAAAAAAGCCCCATGCTGATTGGTAACAAAAGCAGCTGAATAAAAACTTCTTTCCTAACCCTCAGAAATTCAAAACTAAAATTGGAGAGTGAGATCAAAATGTTCAGACATAAGATTCCAATGTAGTTTCACATTCACAAAATCCAAAGTTACTGATAATAATCGTTCTTAAATCTGAGGATCTCACTAAAAAGGGCCGGATATGGGATTAAAAAAAAAACTTAAACATTTTTTTTTCTGATGTCCAAATGAGCCACTTTCATATGATTGTTTTTAAAGTCTAGGTTTTTGGTCATTTTCTGGTTGCAGCCAATTTTCCTTACTCTACACATGGAGCCAAAATTTCATCTGCCCACTCATTGTTCCAAAGGAATAATGCAACTTTCTCTCAAACACCTTAAGTTCAGATCAGTTCTCAAGTTTGTTAACAACTGAATGTATAACTCTGCCCACAAAGAATTTTTCCTCACATATCAGGGTAAAAAACTGAGGTTTAGGAAATTAGGTTTAGGAAATTAGCATTTAACCACTACTGCTTACTTAAAGTAAATAAAGCAGCTATTTTGGTGACAGTGTCACAGGAAAGCACGTAGCTAAAAAATCCAAACCTTGGTTCTTATGTTCCGACGAAAGAAGATTTAAAGTCAGACACAAAAAGTCATGCAAGACAATTTTATTATAAGTGAAACAGAGGTGAAAGTAAAGTAAAAGCAGAGTAAGATTCAAGCAGAGAGCACTCTCAAGAGAGAGAGAGAGAGAGAGAGCGGGCCATCTCTGAGCACAGAACCATGAAGGAGACAATGCTGACTCCAAATTTTTTGCTGCTTTAAGATTGATTTGAAAATTGGGGTCCTCCCAGCCTTTGCCAATCAGGTGTTCAACTCCTCCTTCACATCGGGTGGTGGAGTTTTTGACCTTAGTTGGTCCTCTCTGGAACTTTCCATCCTATTTAGGAGGCTTCACCTACAAGTCAATCCTATGTTAATGTGGGCATTGGGGTTAATAGCGGTCAAAAGTTACCTCAGTGCACCTGTACTATTAAGGAATACCCCCTTCTGAGCTAGTTAAGGTACCTGGTGCCAGTAGCTTTTAGATTCATCTCAACTTTTATGGGGCCCGTGAAGAGATAGTACCATAGATCCTTTGTTCTTGAGGCGTTCTCCCTCCCCTTTCTCAACACTTGTGTACTAATGTATTTTCCATAGCTTCTCTGCCTTGGCAGTAGCTTAAAGCAAACTTCAAGACTAAGCCTGTGGCCTTGTCAAGCATTTCACTGCTCATTGCTAGCTACTACCTAACACCAGGAGCCTCAGATATTTGTTAGTTTTCTCACTCAAGAGGACTTGTTCTTGACCAGACATGGAGATACATGTGTGTAATTTCAGCAACTCGTGACACTGAGGCAGGAATACCTCAAGTTGAGGTCAGTTTTAGCAACTTAGCAAGGTTCTAATCAACTTAGTGAGCTTCTGTATCAAAATAAAAAATAAAAAGTGCTGGAGATGTTGTTCAGTGGGTAAGAACCACTGGGTTCAATCCCTGTACCTAAATAAATTAATAAATAAGAGAAAAGAAAGAGAGAAAAATCATTCCTCAGCCGGGTGGGAAGGGAAAGGGAAGGCAAGGGAAGAATGGGAAATCAAATCCCCAACTTCTCCTAAAATTCATTAGAACCCAAAGATCACAAATGCATGGTCCATTAGCTACATCCAGAACTGTGTTATTTGGTCCAACAAATCTTGAAACACTCTAAAGTATTTGCTAATACTTTGAAAGCAAGGGATTACTTATGAAGACTCGGATTTCTGGCATTGCTTTAAAAATCAGAAAATTTAAGCCTACACTTTTACAAAGCAATACCAGTGGAGCTTAACAGGCGTGCATCTGTCAGGCTAGTGCGTTTGAATCATCAAAGCCTTACCTGCCCCACTTCATATTTATACCTTCCTGGACTAAGAGCCGTTGGAGTGCAAGACCCTGCTCAGCTGCACTGTCTTGGATATACCCCATCTGACACTCCTATCTTTTATCTCCTCAATTTTGCTAAGAAGTAAAATTCTACAGGAAGTCCACTATTTTATCAAAGCTTCTTTAAAAAAAAAAAAAACAGACAAAAAAACCCTTCAACTGGGGCTAGAGCGATGGCTCAGTGGTTGGAGTGCTTGCCTGACATGCACAAGGACCTGAGTTCAAACCCCCACACCACATACACAACTAAGTGTTGGAGAAATCAAGGCCAGATGAAAAAACTAAAGAAAGTTGATTCTCTCTTTCCTCTCTCTCTCTTCCTGTCTCTCACTTCTCTCATTCTCCTTCTCTCTTTAAAAAACACAGAAAAACAAATAAAACCCTTCAATCTAATATGATCTCTATTTTTGACCAGGACATTTGAGGCTTGCAGATTCAGACTTGCAGCAAACGGCTGGAACGGTGGCTCAGCGGTTATGGAGCTTGCCTGGCAAGTGTGAGGACATGGGTTTGAACTCCAGCACCACATACACAACGGAGTGTCACAGCAACGAAAGCCACATGCATGAAAAACTAAATAAAACTGATTCTTTCTCTCTCTCTCTCACTTTTTGAGAGGGACAGTGAGAGACAAACAAACAAAAAACCGATTGCAGCAAATGGTACAGCTAAGTCTATGGCTTCACCAGGATTCCAACCAGGTTTTCTGACTCCAAGCCCAATCCAATTTCCAATAAATGACTATTCCTGTTGGTAAGTACACTCATACGAATAAAGCACCCAAAATCAGCACATATAGTTGACTACAGTTTACACTTGGAAATTACCAAATTTAAATATTATGTAAGTATAATAAAAATGTATACCTTTCCTGTTAAGGGGTGAATGAAGGGTGGGCATGATTGTAGAGAACACTGGACTGGGAGCTAGAGGGGAGGCAAGATTCCATTCCAAACTGTGGTATCTGATGGCATTGTCATTTGCAAAGATCTCCTATTCTTCTGGATCCTTCCATGTATGCACTGCATGTGACTGTGCATACATGAATGACTCTCTCTATTTAGGGGCCTTCTGAAGAACTCCTCATCGGTGTCATTATGCTACCCCTAAATATTCTCCTTTCTTCTCCCTCACTCCTCTTGTTCCTCAGGTCTGCTTTTTCTGACTCCAATATATTCCTTTGCCTTTCTGGCCACAAGTCCTTCATGTCCATCTGAAATAGTAGCCCTCTGGAATGTGAATATTTAGAAATAGATACAAAGAAAGCATCTACTATGTAGAATACACTGCATCAAGGAACCATATTGCTAGGGACCATTTACTTTAATGAATAACTTTTTTATACAGACCTATTGTTTTCTCATGCAATTGTGAATAAAACTCATTACAAAAATATTTCTAGTACTAAAAGTTTAAATATCTGTAACATGCAATTGTAGTGATTTTATCCAATGATTGTATAAATGGTTTGTTTGTCCATTGCTTAATTTTGGTCCATCAAACAAAATCCCATTGAACCATATTTTATGACATCAGGGCAGGAGCTCTGTATAAACCCTACCTAAAATCTGGACAGAAGCAAGAGGATATTAAGCAGTAGCAGAATAACAGAAATGAGGAGTACTTCAGGAGGCCCCTTCATGAGAGTACTTAAGGCCACAGTCTGTCAAATAGTAAGTTGAACACACAAAGTGCTTTGGGATCTGTAATATGTGATTGTATTGGTAATTTCAATCAATGAACAAATCAACACAATTCAGTTGGAACTCTGAAATGTGCATATTTGTACACACATAACAGTAATTTATATCTCACAAATGTATATATACTACCCTTTCAGAGCTCTGGTCCTTTGAAAGACAAGTGAAATGAGAAGTTCTCAGCCATCATCTATGTTAAGTGTGTATTTTCCTGATGATGGGTATATTTTGGTTCTACAACAGTAAAGTGATGAGGTGGCGGGGTGTTTTATTTGGCTGACTATAAAAGAAACATGACTACAGTACTCTACCAAATATGAATTCTTAACAGAAAACAAATAATTTGGACTTGGCCAGAATGGGTTTTGTGTTGACATAACTGCCTGGGACCCATCTTGCTTCCGGTTAAGGAGTCACAAATGGCTGCTTCACTTTCAGTCCCTTTTCCATTTTCCAGGCAGGAAAAATAAGAGGGATCAAAGGGAAAGCGGGTGGCACTTATTACAAAGCAACAAAATTTTCCTGGAAATACCCCATTTTTGACTTTCACTTTCACCTAAATGTCAGGAACTCTATCAGATAGCACCTCTGCCACTGAAGGGAGGCTAAGAAATACAGTTTTTTAACTGGAAATATATTTGCCCTAAACAGAATCTAAGATTTCATTAAGGAAGGGGAGACCAGATTTTGAGTAGGTACCTTCTATGGAGCTCCAGCCCTGAACTCACAGAATATGACTCCATGGAACTCAAAGTCTGGTGGACCAAAAAAGGTAATGGGTAAATACAATCCAGGCATTACATGCCTCAAAGGAACTATAATATGTGGGCAGGGTGCTATGCAGAATATGGAAGGGAATAGTCCAGAAGTTAACACACACCAAAGTTATATATACTCTGCAAAAGGACAGTTTCTTACCTATAAGGATTATACTTGTTAGTGACTAACTCCCCAAGCTGAGTAATCAGTCACACCTACTTCCAAGTTCCACCCTTGGCAGCTCTCCATCAGTGCGGTTCTTAGCTGGAGATATAATAGCTCAAAATAAATATCTATGATTTGGATCTGAAATGTTCCCCACACCCTCAAAGGCTTATGTGCAGAAGCCCTGCTCCCCCTATGAAGCAATGTCCAGAGGTGGGGGTTGGGAGGAATGATTGGGTCATGAGGGCTCTGGTCTCATCCACAATTGAGTGATTTATAGCTGATTACCTATTGGGAGGCAGTGGAAACGATAGAAGGTAGCACCTCCTTGAAGGGAGGGAGTCTTTGGGGGCATTCCCTTGGGGACTGCATCTTGTTCTTGGCCCTTTTCCCTTTTTCTGCTTCTGGGCTGCCTGAGGTGAGCAGATTTGTTCTGCCAGGATCTCCCTGCCATAAGGTTCTGCCTCAGCACAGGCCCAGAAATAATGAAGTCAAGTTACAATGGACTGAAACCTCTGAAAGCATGAGTCAAAATAAATCTTCCCTCCTTTGTTTTTATCACATATCTTTTTCACCATGACAAAAAGCTGAGTAACGTGATTCCCTTGCTTCTTTTAGTGCAAAGTGTATCCAACGTTATGAGAGAAGAAATATGTACAACTGATGCCGGTGATGTGGATGTCAGATTCGTGTCCTCTCGGAGTCGAAGAATGAAACCGAGGGACACCGAATTTTATTATAGAAAGTAAAGCATAGGGAAAAGAGCAGACTTCCCCCAGAGTCAGGGAAGGGGACAGAGCCAACGAGGCAGTGAGCTTTGCCCTGTTTATATGACGTCCTCTCTTCGATTGGTCACTGCTTCCCTGCCCCTGTACGTAGGACACAGGCTTGGGGAATTCTGGTCCAGTCTTTGATCCATGCCTTACTCGCCAATAGAAAGAATGTGGCTCCTTCCTTAGCAGTAGAGAGTGTCCCCATTTGGGCCTGTCTTGTCAGACCCTCATTAGCATTGGGGGATGTCTTTGCCCTCTCAGGAAAGATGACCATCAGTTAATTTTCTCCTCATCAACCCACATTGTTCTGCCTACACTGAACTGCCTAACTTTTTCTGCCCCACAACTACCTTGTAGGTTCTTCAAAACAGGAGGCAAACACTTTTTCTTATTCTTTCATCCTGCTGCTTGGAAGATATTGTACCAGCAATGCAAGTGTACTCTCTAGATTTGGAGGAGCAATAAAATAGGAGTCTGGGTCCGTGAGCAGAAATGCAATATACCTAGAATATCTGCTTGTTACATAAAGAGGACCTTGCATTTAGTTTAAAATTCCTGTTCTCTGTTATACGTGGCTGAATTTGTATGTTGACTAATACACTGGGTTTCTGCACTCCCATGATCCTGGAAGCAGTGATGCCTGGGAAAAGGTTTCTAAGAGCTATGAACCCCGCATGTAGGAAACTGCTGCTCCTCCATGTGGCCTCTCCTTCCCTCCTGTGTTCCATATTGATTAGACTATTCAACCATCTTTTTATATCATGGAGGCTGGATTCTCCAAGCTGCTGAAATTCTTGAAGACTAGGCCAAGTTGGCAAAAAATGACTAAAACTAATTATAGGACCCTCCCAGATTCAAGGGAGGATTAATAGCTCCAATTCTTGATGAGTGGAGAGACACACATGCATAAGAAGGGGAGGAATCCATGATGTATCCTGTTACTTCTTCAGGACGGCCAACCACACTTAGCAAACTTAAAATTTAAGATTTTGTTTCTTTCTGCCCCTTCTACCATACCCACAATTGCAACAGGCATACAAAAGAACTGTAAGGAATTCTCCAGGTTTTCATTATTCAAATTTCATAATTATTAAGAAAAGACAACTCTTTAAGCTTCCATTATGAAAGGCATTTGGTTTAAGGCAATGTTTCTCACCCAACAGACCTTATAGTTATGCATTTATTTTAAATATATGTTGGAGGAAAAGAGCTATGACATCAAAAGTATATTTTATAAATATGGGATAACAAGATTAAAAATTAGCAGTCTAGATATGAGTTGATAAGCAAATATTATTAAAGCTACTATTTGGACATAAAAAAAATTACCCAGGTGATACTCTCAACACCTGAAATGGAGAAACACTGGTTTAGTGAAGAGTGTGGAAGTTGGCTTAAAAATAAATATCTTAGTGCAAAGTCCCAGCCCTACCACATACTAGCTCTGTGACCTTGGGCAATCATTAAACATCTATAGGTCTTAATTATACCTATAAAATGAGATGCCTATATTTTCTGTCTTGTAAGATTTTCAGTAAGATACTAAAAGCAAGTTTAGGTGAATTTTAAACATGTAAAGTTAAAACACTATATAAATTGAGGTGTTTCTCAATTTACAAAAAAGATTACCTGTTTCTTAGCCTGGGCAGGATGAAAGTAGGATGCTGTCCAGGTGAAGAAATAGAAGCATCAAATTTCTGGAAGGTGTCACATCTTCGGACATATGATGCATCTCCCTGCACCCAGAGGCTAGTCTTGCTTGCTTGTCTGTTCTAACCTTATCAGAAAAGTCACAACCATTGTTCAATCAAAAGAAAAAAGCTGCTCAAAAGTACTTGGGAGGAAGGAGGTGAGCAATGCAGGCCAGCTGAGGTCACATTGGTTCTGATCTTATTTAGCTTGGCAGCATTACTGTTGTACCTTGGATGATTCTCTCATGTTCCAAGTGATGCAGACACACACACACACACACATACTCATTCACATCCTCTTTCTTGGTTCTAGTCTTATCGCTTCCTTCAAAACTCAACTAAAATCTCACCACCAAGGTTAGAGGTAAGATAATTCTTTTTTTTTTCCACATTTATTAGAAGTATATTGCGATACAGGATACAGATGAGGGGGAAACATTGTCAAAACTGTAGCAATCAATGTGTATAAACTTTGATAACCAGGGGTAATGCTAACACATAGATAAGCTACTATGGGTTTCATCTATTGCAGTTTCCCCCAGAAGAACTCATGTGTTAAATGGGTATCTAGT
>PVKS010018275.1:0-40412 GCA_004027875.1 Aplodontia rufa
GTGTTAGTGTGCCTATCTCTCCACATCCCCTCCAGCATCTATTGTTGTTTATTTTCTTCATCTTTGCCATTCTGACTGGTGTAAGGTGATATCTTAATGTGGTTTTCATTTGCATTTCTCTGATTACTAATGATTTAGAGCACTTTCTTATGTATTCATTGGCTTGATCAATGTCCTCTGGTGAGAAGTCTCTATTTAGTCTCTTTTTATTTTTTCAAAAATAAAAAGAATTCCTCATGTTATCAAAATTTCCTTTTTAAACTTCCAATATTCCCTTGCCTCTTCTAGTGAGTTTTGGACTAATTGAGCTTTTTTTCTTTTGTCAAGTAACCCATACCGTTGCCTTTGCCACCTTTCAATACCTTAACTTGGAGCTATCCTCAAAAGAAAGCGTAACATAAAAATTTTAAGTGATTAGTTACCTAAAGAAAATGAAAATCGTAGTTAATCAGTTATTTTTAGTGTCTATCAGCTTCCCCCCATGGGTGACAGTCAGTCAGTCTTGGTTGTTAAAACAGGGTAGGGATGTGACTTGCTTCTATTAAGAAGAGGCAGGGAAGCTACTAGACATCCTCCAATACACAGGCCAGTTTCCCATAGCAAAGATTTTTTACCCTTGATGCCACTAGTGAAGGAGTTGAAAAATTCTGCTATAATTGAAGGACACATACAAAATTGAAGATTTATAGTTGCTATAATATTCAGAATGTTTGAGTTTTTACATAATCAGTGGTTTATTTTGATTTTCATTTTTAAAAATATTTTTAAGAATGTGTGCGTGTGTAATAGGTGAGAATTGTGCAGTGTGTTTTTTACATTAGAAAATAATTTTTGGTGAAATTGAAAAAAAAAACTAAGGTTTTTTTTTCATTCAACTTTTATAGAATCCTATTAATGTGCAAGACTCTGGTGGTCAAAGAGGAGAGATTATCCCTGATAAGTTTATGTTGAATGGTGTAGAAAGTCTAAGAGTGGCTGCCAAAACCGTTTGCTAAGATCTATGATAGATCTATGATAGTGGCAAGTATGGCATACTGTTGGTGCTGAGAGGAAGGTCATGTGGTATTATTCATCAGGCTGTGGATGTAGGGAAGACTTTTGGAGCAGAAAGTGTTTGAACCTTGTAAGATAAGTAGAATAACCAGGAAAATGAGTTGGAGAGGAAGATTAAATGCCATTCCAGGCTCAGGATAGCTTGATGAGGTACATCGAGGAGTACTCTTGTGAGTACCAACAGATTTACATACTTTCTGGCTGTATCTTGCCTGTTGGTTTTTGTCTTCAGCCAATCACAATCTGATTTCGTCCTGAACTAGGCTGGAGGTGGCTTGCCCTTTCTTCAGGCTCCCTTATTCTCTTTCCCATTCCCTCCCAATCAAACTTGTACTCCCTTGGACTCACATTCCCTCTTGCTTTCACCCTGTGTGGCTCTCAGTTTTTCTCTCTTCACATTCCCTTAAGCCATCATATATGTTCGTCAGGCTGTAAAATAAAAGTAATTATAGCCCTTTGTTATGATGGAGAAAAAAGTACATCCAAAGAGGGTGATAGAACTAGATCGCAGGGAAGACCATGGCCAGTTCTCAGTGGAATATTAGAAAAAGGGTTTGATTTTCTTCATATTATAGATACGGAAGAACCAGTGAAATCTGGAGACAGATGATTTCCCAATTCCTTTTAAAGATTTTTTAGCAGGGTGGTCATGTGATTATGTTATATAAGAAGTGGCAGTCCATGGCATAGTGTATTGGTTGAGAAGTATATTTTGACGTTACCTGGTCTAGTTTGAATTCTAGATCTGGCATCTAAAGCAGTGTGATTTAGACATGTCATCTAATTTGTTTATGTCTCAGCTATAAAATAATTGTATTTTTATAGGATTTTGCTATGTTATTGAAGAAGATTTGGTGCAGTTTTATTTTTATTTTTGCAGTACTGTGAATGGGACCCAGGGCCTCACACATTCTAGGCAAGGACTCTACCACTAAGCTCTCTATATATATATCTCAAGTCCTTTTTATTTTTTGAGATAGGGTTTGCTGAATTGCTCAGACCAGCCTCAAAGTTGAAATTCTGCCTCAGCCTCCTGGGTATCTGGAGTTACAGGGATAGGCCATACATCTGGCTTGTGCAGTTTTAAATTAATTGTCTAATTATCTGTATAAATTAGTAAAATTATGCTTATTGCTGAGACAGTGTGGAAGGTATAGAGCAGTCTGGTCAGTTGGGGTAAGGAACTTGAGGAAGAAATGAGATTATGAGAGCTCTAGGAGAGATATTTGCTTGAGAGTGAGTCTGTTTGGTAGACAGAACTTGATTCCACCAACTATAGTTAGGTGAAGCAAATGAAAAAGGAGTTAGGGATAGCTTCTAAGCTTTAGATTATTATGGTCATTTGTTTTATTTTACTTGTAAACACAACTTCTTTGAGATTTAAAGGGGTAGAATATGAGAAGTTTAAACAAGGAAGATATCAGAATTTAATTTAAAAAAAGATGCTAAAGGGATCACAGGATGTCTGGTGGGCTTCCAACGTTTTATAAATCCATTGGATACGTGTAGTGAGTATAAGAGCTCACAGTCATACTTGAGTACAGCATTTGATAATTCAATTTGTACTTTGATATTTGATTCCATTGTTTACTATTAATCTTTGATAAAACCTCATTGGTCAAAAAAATACATAAATTTACATGTATTCATTGTTAAAATATTTGTTATTAAGTGTATATTATATATCAAGCACAGTATTAAATGTTTAAATGTATTACCTGTATTACATATAGAAACCTTTATAAATAATGGTTATCAACATTACAAATGAGGTAACTTGAGCTTCCAAAAGTAAATGATTTATTCAAGGCTGTGCATCTAGGCTTTACAGAACCCCTTTCTACTCATTTTTTTCTATGTGAATGTGCTGCAAAAGTCTGCGCTTTTTCCACAATAACACCAAACCATTATATTTAATTAGTATTATTTTAAATTTGAGATTGTTGTGATAGCATGAAAATGTTTTTAGAAGGTCAATGAGTTAGAAAAATCAATGGTTTGAAAATCATGAGATGTGTATCATGATTTAGAAGCATTTTATAGATTAACTCGTGCCTTCCGCTTATTAACTTGTTAAATGGTAATAAACTTTACTTCTCCTTATTTTACAATGTGAATGTTACATCCTGAAAATTTTTAAAATTTCAAAAGCATATTATATTCATTCATATACCTGAATGAATAGTAAGATTTTGGTTCAGGGACAGAAAAATAAATGAAAACAAGGAGTCTAAAACAAAACCACTCAAATAGTGTCATTTGACGTATGACAAAGGTAATATTACAGATCAGTGGAAAAAGGATGGACTTTTTAATCAATGGTGAAGGGACAATCAGTTATCCATATGGGGAAAATGAAATTGGAATCCCTACCTTATAACACGTAAATAGAATGAATGCCAAGTGGATCAAACACATAAATGGTAAGGCAAAGCTACGACACTTTTAGAACAAATATTGGAGAACAGCCCTATGATCTCGGTTCTTGAATAAGACTAAAAAACTTTTACATCATAAAGGAAGAGACTGAGAAATTCCTCCACATTAAAATGAAGATTGTTGACATTTTTAAATGACATAAATGTGCATGTGTGCATGCAAACACACACACACACACACACACACACACACACACACACACACCACAGAACAGGAGGATCATTTTTGTGAGTGAAAAACACCTGGTAGAAAGATGAGTAAAAGATAATAACAGGTATTTCACAAACGAAGAAGCACAAATGGTCTATAAACATGAAATATGTTCAACATAATTAGAAATTAGGAAACCATAATTGAAATTACAATGAAATACCATTTCTTGTTCATCGGATTGCCCAAAATTAAGAACAGATAATACAAATTGCTAGTAAGATAAGGCTCATTGGGGCCCCTGAACCATTGTTTCTGGGAGTATGTGCTGATATGCCTATTTCAGAAAAAGGCAATAGCTTAGGAAGAGTATATACCTCCCAAAATTACAATTGCCCTCAAGATACATCAGAAACTTTCACAGTTTTGGGCTAGGAAACTACAACAAAAATATTAGTTGTAGCAATCTTTATAATAGTACAAAACTGGACCAAAGAAAGCAAACAAAGAAAAAAATACCTACAAATGAGTATAGCAGGAGAATGGTTAAAATGTGCTATATTCATTCAGATTTCATAGAGTCTTTAAAAAAGAACAAAACAATGGGTATTGTGATTTTCATCTGAACTTTTGTTTCTATCCCTTTAGTGGTTTAGGTACATGCTTAGGGGGAACAAAACTTTCTTGTAGGAAGTATCAAGATGTAAATTGATTAATTATATAATCTCAAAAATCTTTTCTGTTTTAGGAAAGTAAGAGCAGTTGACAAGGTTTTTAAGTTGTTTTTGTTCTGCCTTTGGCGTGTGTGATACCAAGTGAAAGAATTTGGAGTAAGAACTGTGTTTAGGATCCAGCTGTACCACTTAACTAGATTATGATTTTAGACAAATTTCTTCCTCTCTAAGCCTCAGTCTCTCCCTCTGTAAAACCAATATAATATTAACCCTTACCTCACAAGAGCATGTATAAAAGAAAGAGAGTATGTGAAATTCTTCAAACTTTAAAGGTGATCTGCAGATGTTATTTAAAAATCCATGTAAGTTTAGAATTCTGGACTCTTCTCTGTTCTTGAGCAGTCTACCCAAAGTATGAGTTATACTTCTACTTCTTAGAGCTGATTTGAAAATTTGTGACATTTTTGAACTATTAAGAGTTCTTAAATGGGTTGGATAGTAAAGACATCCTTAATTTATTATAATATCCAGCCTTACTCTTGTGAATGTTACCTTCCAGGTTGGCAGACTTTTCCCTATCACATGTTACTGTGAGAGGAATTACTGAGTTGGTCACAAAGGAGAATTGAGAAGAGGGATAAGGGCTTTCAGCTTTCAGTTGCACAGTTAGCAGAGATGTTAATTTATTTTACTGATGTTATCATTTTGTTTTTTGAGTAACACTTTAACTATCACTGCCATTTCCTTTTATCACTTCACAGTTCCCCTGAAGTTAGTGAAGGTGAAATTTAAAATGAGAATAAATTTTAAGTAAAATTGTATTATAACTTTCAAATCTTTATATCCTCACATACAGGCAGAAGCCAATTGTCCTGCTTGAAGCTGACTATAGTCACAGTGGCAGAAAGCTGCAGTAGTGTCTTCATGAAACCACTTGTACGAGAATTTGCAGACAGATACTTCCCACTTAGAACTTTGATTCCTCTATAACCTTACAAAATGAAATCATTGAATATCATTAACTCTGGGAATAAAATAAGGTACAGACAATCTTTCCAAAGAGCTGGGATTTTATTTAAATTATGATGCTGGCTTACCTTTTTCTGCATTACTTTAGTTGCCATGTTAATTTTGAAAGAGAAGATCTGGAACAAAAAAATACCTATCTCAGTAAATCTTGGTTTTAGAAATCCATTAACAGTGAGAATGTAGCAAGCAAGTAATGGCATAATACTGAGCAGGAAAAGATTCAAATATCATAAATTTTCAAGCCATCTGTACACTAAGCAAACTGGTGAGTGAATCATTTTTAGAAGAATGGAAATCAGATAAGCTCCTACTCTTTGTAGCGCTGGCTATAAAACCTGAGTGCTCAGTAGAACGGGAAAAAAACTCATGAAAAATTTTCAAACTATTTGACAGGGAAAAGAAAACAAAAACAGATTTTTACCTTTTTAAAAATAAAATTAATAAATATAGGAGGACAGACTTGATTTCAAAACAAAGAATGATTATTTTCATTTTTTTACTTTTCATTCCAAGTCAAACCCATTTAACATACTAGTATACTAATATCCAAATCCAAAATGTATGAACATTTTTAATTGTCTTAAAGCAAAACCTTATCTTAATATTTGATTTTAGCTATCCTTCTAATATTATCAAAATATTAGTTTTTAACATGTTATTATTTAGATAGGATTTATATTCCACCTGCTTCCAAAACATATTTACAGCCAGTAACTGGTTTGAGTTCTGGAAATTAGAAGATTCAGATTAAATACAGGAAATATGCCTTAATGGGCTTATATATTCCTGAGTCAACACTTAGTAACTGTAGCATTTACAATAATAATAATGTTCAGATTGTGGCAGCTCTAATAGTTTCGTTATTTCTTTCATGTGACTATATACCCTTTTAGTGTTTGCTGCATAACAGGCAGTACTATAAATACAATTTAATCAGTTGCTGGGTAATGTAGCATTATTAATGTGATTTCCAGAGATGCTCAAGTATAGATAGGACCTGTTTTATACTTGAAGCTTCTGTGACTTTGGAGCTCAGTGAGGACTGGATTGCCCTAGCTAGTGACCTCATAATTTCCAGAAGCAGGTAGAGGTGGCAATTATAGCTTCGACCACTATCTTGAACTTTCTGTAGTTGGTGATGAATTGCAAATGGCTAGACCCTGTGCACAACAATAAACTCAAATAAATCTTCAGTGTGTAATAATGACAAGACTGAAAGACTGGCAGCTATAACAAGGCTTCTGTTGTCACCCACTTTACTGTAGCCTTGATATTCATCATTATCAGCTGGAGCTAGCTCAAGAGCTGGACAAGAAGGTCCGAAGAAGGATGAGTTGTTTGCGCTGAAGCGTCCAGTTGGTCCCATCTGGATGAGAGTAAATGGGATTTTTTTTTTTTTTTTTTTTGCCTGTTCACTAGGCCAGAGCTGTCCATCATTTTAGGCATGTATCTGATCACTTCATGCTGTGGGACAATATGGCTTTACACTGTTTGGTTCTCTCTTGGTAGTTCAACATAACATTTTTACACTGGAAGCTTTTGGTTACTTTTCAGTTACATAAACATGCCATTCTGTTTCACAAAACAGATAATATTTTCCTTTGTTGACAGATAATTTGTCAAATGAGAACATGATTTTAATTTGACCAGAATCACGATTGAAATCTGTGTTCTGAATTATTTTGAGATTTTTATGTTGAATAAGAATATATTTATTGTTTCTTTAGCACAATGCATCTTAGCACTTTTAATTTTTAAAGCAGTAGGCAATGCCTAACATGTTAGAACATTATTTTTAAATATTATCTAATACTACTTAAATATTTTACAATTATTGGTACACATTCTTAATGGTAATGCCCATATACCAGACCAGTGCTATCAAAATTGAAATTTGAATTCTGTTTGAGTTAAATAAAGGCATATTCACTTGATACTTCAACATTTTAGCTTTGTGATAAGATTAATCAATATATGACTCTTGGTCTTCCTTACAAGCATGCCAAATTTTTAAAAATGTAGACAGAGTCTGTTGCATATTCATTCATGAAGACCCTCTAATTATGTATTGTGTGTGTTTTGTTATGATTATGATTTATTTAAATGCAGTTTTGCAGTTTTAGAAACTAATAGATGATTTATTTTCCTACTAACCACACAGCCATCATTAATAAAGCGTTATAAGCATCATCTTATTGCGTTTTTGTTACTTTTTTTCTATTTATTCTTCACCTTCTAAGGGAAATGGTCATAAAAATATTTCTTGGCATTTTAGGTTTGATGTTTGTCTATCAGAAAAATAAGCTTGTTAATAATAGTGGAATAGTTTGAGCAATTTTGTTTTGATTTGTAATATTCCCATTATTATTATTAAATATATTTTTTAGATAAACCAGTAATTATATAATTCAGATTCAAACCTGTAAGACAATTCAAAGGTAAGATTTCTGAGTTTTCCATTTCTTCAAAATGCAGGTTTACTCCCAGGGTTCAGGCCAACTGACATGCCATCGTTCATTTTGTCTTTCCTTCGTAATAAATCTTTAAGCCTTGAGGCACCAGACTCATGCAGATTTCTTTGCATTTTAGTGTCTTGATGGAATAACAACTTGCAATTTCAAAGCTAAAGCATATTGTATTTTATCTCTGTAGACCTAGCTTCACCCAGTAGTGGCCACATGAAAATACATGTCAAGAACACTGTTTTCTCATATTGGAATTTAGGCAATTTGTTTTCAGACTGTGAGCAGTTTCAACCTATTTTTGGAACCCCTCTGTGGCCTGACCATTCGTTCCAACATAATTTATGGTGGCACTGTAACATATGGACTTTTCATCACTGTCCAGCTGAAATTCTCTGTTGGACGTAGTCTCTTCTCCCTTTTCCCTCCTGTGGCTCCTTTCACCACTACCTTTACTGCCTCTGGAACAGGTAAACAAGTATGTCATTTGTATTTATCCATACACACCTTCCTAGAAACATAATTAAATGATATAAATATAATTTAATAGTATATGCATACGTATGGATATGTCATATGTATCTGCTTAAGAATCAAATAATATCAACATGTTTGTAGTCTCTTTTTGTATATAAAGGCTGAACTTTAGTTGGGGTTGACTCAGTAAGAATATAAGGCTTGATTCATACCTGCAGGTTGACGTCGTAATAAATCAGTCAGTATTCATTCTAGGTATTTAACAGCTAGGTATAGTATTTATAGTGATGTTAAAATGGGATATTATTTAAAATTTATCTTAACTTTTCAAAAAGTTCCTAGCATTAATGCTGATTAATAGTTTATGAGGTCTACAACAGAGATAGTTGAAATCTAAGTAAGTGAAAAACGAGTGGTAGGGCATGATTACTTTTGTTATGTTCAGTCATGCACTATTTTACCTATTAGCCATTTGACCCTCTGCATGTTATAAAACACCTTTAAATCCTAGTTTCTGCCTGCTTTTGTAGAGTGGGTTAATGATAGTAGTTCTCTTGTAGCATTTTATTGTGTTAATGGATAAACAGCTTAACATGGTATATAAAGTTTTCAAAAACTGTTAACATGATATTATTATTCAAATAAAACATAGAATTATATTTGTGTTCTTATTTATCAGTCCATGGCTCAGATTTGCTAAGCCATTTGGCAAAATGGACAATTTTTGGCACTATTTCAAGGTTAACATAGGGCTAGTAATCTTGAGTCTTTAAATGTATTAAACTTGACTACAGTTAAGAATCACCTGGAGGGCTTGTTAGAATAGAAGTTGCTTGGCATCACCCCCTCAGTTTCTGATAGGTCTGAGGTAAGGTCCAGAATCGGCATTTCTAGCAAGTTCTCAAGTGATGTTGTTGCTTCCAGTATCACTAATCTGGAGAGACTCTTTTCCTGACTAACATTAAGAGTGAAATGAGAACTTTCTATTCAGCTCCCTAGCCAATTTATTGATTGGATTATTTGTGGGTTTGGGGTTTGGTTTTTTGAGTTCTTTGTATATTCTGGATATTAGCCCTCCCTGTCTGATGTGTAGCAGGCAAAGATTTTCCCCCATTCTGTAGGTTATCTCTTGACACTCTTGACTAATTCTTTAGCTGTGCTGAAGCTTTTAAAGCCCATAAATATATGAGAAAATGCTCTACATCAGTAGCAATCAGAGAAATGCAAATCAAAACTTCACTGAGATTCCCCCACACTCCTGTCAGAGTGGCAAAAATGAATATGAACAATGACAGATGCTGAAAGGGATGTGGTCGTACTGTAAACTGGTACAGCCACTATGGAAAGCAGTGTGAAGACTCCCTCAAAAAAACTAGAGCTGGAATCACCTTATGACCCAGCTTACCCCACTCCTGGGTATTTTCCCAAAAGAGCTAGGAGAGGCATATTATAGAGATTCAGCTTCATCAGTGTTTATAGTAGCTCAATTTACCGTAGCTAAACTATGGAACGAATCCAGATGCCCGTCACTGGACGAGTGGATTCAAAAACTGTGGTACATATATACAATGGAATTCTATTCCGCTATGAGAGAGAACAATATCATGGCATTTGCAGCCCAAATGGCTCAACTATGCTGAGTGAAATATCCCCAACTCAGAGACTCAAGGGCTGAAAGTTTTCTCTTGTATGTGGAAGCTAGAATATAATCAGAAACAGACTGATAGTTGGATAAGCTAATAATAACCTCAGCATGGGTGAATTTTTATACAAGCAGGGGGAAACTTGCATATGATGCTGGGGGATGAAGGGAAGGTGGCAGGGAGGCAGGAAGGAAATAGGAGGGAAATCAAGGCTACTGGAGGGAGAGAGTATGGGGGTTATCAACTCAGTGGGGAATCTTGGGCTTCCATGGGAAGCCCAACTAACACGGCGGTTAAATAGTGGGAAATATGGAATCGAGGGAAACCCAAGGGGGGAAACTATGGAATGGCATCAGCCTCGGCTTGCTCTGTCATTATGCATGTGTTCATGATCGTATGCAATGATTCCCTCCTAAATGTAACACTATCTTGAATGAATTAAAAAAAAAAGTGAAATGAATACACTTATAAGGCCCCCACATTTTCTGTTTGGAAACATTGCCATCAAATAGGACACCGATGCAGGCCTGCAAAGAGCTAAGACTTTATTTATTGCCCAGTCACATTTTTCTGTTTCTGACCTAACAATATTTGTTTTCCTGACTGATCCAGACCTCTCTTTTTTCTATTAATGATTTTTGAAGAATTCTTATTTTATTTTATAATAACTAGAATGATTTTGATTAAAGTACAATATCATTATTTCAAATTATGAATGTTTTTACACGTTTAAAATCTAATACATAAGTTTGTATAAATTCTATCTCCATGTAAGCAGATATTCTCCATAAGGTCTGATTGTATGTTATATAATTATACTTACTAATCATGTAATTGCATATCTTAATTATCACATGTCTTACTTGCTTCCCTACATGTATTTAAATAATTATATTAGTATAGCACATAATTATAAAAATAGAATATAATATTAGATATTTTATTGCTCATGCTGAAAATATATTCATTAAATTTATAGAAATAAGATGGTAATGTTTCACTGGCTAGCAGGAGATAAAATTATTCTTAAAATTATTTCAAGGACAAAGTAAGCTCCTTTATTTTTGAAAACAAATTTTAGTTTCTGTTATTGAAGCCAGACATTAAATATTTTCATTTAATTTTATTTATAGATTTTTGCTAATTCATTTTTTAGCTACAAGAAATTTCAGTTGTGAATAAATGTCCTTTACTAAAAAGAATTTCTGTTAATGATGTTAACATAATCTCAGTTCTTAGATGATTTTATTTTTCCATGTGTTTGTAGTTGTTTTTCCTCCGTGGGAATGACCACTTTTGAGGAAAATAACTATTTTGTTCCACTGTGTCCCCAGGATATAATTTTTAGCATTCAATACTAAGTAGCTGTCTATAAATATTTGGTGAATAAATGCATAATTACTATGGTTATCTTTCAGTAGGCATCTATTGTATCATAGGTATGTTCATAGTTATTTATGTACTTAATCCTCATCATGGCTTATAAAAATAGATACTGTTATTCACTAAGGATAAGCTTGGAGAGGCTAAAAACCCGCCTTATTTTCCAGCTAACAAGTACCAGACCCTTGTCTTCTGCTGTAGAACTTGCCACTAAACTGTGCCACCTCAAAGTTTCATATGAGTGATAATAGAAACATACATACTACTTAGGGAGAGAAGAATGAAGCACTTTTGAAGTTGGCATTTATGAAGAAAGGGTATAGAAACTGTTGGGAACAGATAGTTATTCCTTAGAGCTCTTCTATTAAGGAACTAATCAGAAGTAAATGAGGTTTGATTTTGTTTATACATAATTTAAAGCAACTGGCATCACATTAAAGCATGATATTTGCACCCAACTAAACTATGAGTCTATCATTAAACTTGTGTGTGTGGTTTTTTTTTTATCCTAACTCCCAAGAATGTCACTTAATTTTTAAATTCATTTGGTGATTAAGACATCTTGTGTAGTGTGTTGTTGTTGCATTGAACCCAAGGACTCTGGCACACTGGGCAAGTATTCTACCGTTGAGCTGCATTCTCAGCCCAAATCTTCCTACATTTTGATTCTTTCAGTTATTTAATTTAATTTACCCTTCCTTTGCTCTCATACATAGCTCTGAGTAGATTTGTCTTGCCAAGGAATATGAGTGCTCCACAGATGTTTGCTGAATGAACAATGAATAAACGAGTGAGTGAATGAATAAGTGACAGGAATCCTAAGTGTTTTATTATTTCTCTTTGGTTGCACATATGAACTGTAGTTCAGATAGGATGGAAACTATTTATTTGTGTCAGAATTAAAGATTGAGAAGGAAGAAGATACCAAGTTAAATAAACTTTTTTTACGGGGTACGAGATTTTTCCATACGCAGTAGTAGATATTTCTGATATATTTCCATCCCAAAGCAACATTCACCATCTGAATTTACCAAATATTAAATATAACTGACAGTCCTGAAGTACATATTCTGATAGTTAAATGTGTATATGTGGGAGTGTCTATATTTTGAAGGGAATTGCATACTTACAATTGTCTATATCTTGAAGGGAATTACATATTTATAATTAAATTGAAAAAGTTGAAGTATTTATTTGTATTATCAGTTATTGTTTGATCACTAATTGAGGTTAATTAAAATAAATCTCATTTGGTGCTTAACCCACAATAGGTGCTCAGGAAATGGTTCTGCAATTGAACTAAGAGACTATGACCTTAGATCAGAGCTGCATAAATAGAACTGAAGAGACTAAGAAAAAATTAAAATATTTTGAAAAGAAGGTGTTTATATACCATTAGACAAAGCTGCATAAAAAGGAGAAAAAAATAAACAAGCAATTGTATACAAGAAGTGTTTGCACCTGGCAACTGAAACCTCTCAGGTGTTAACTCATATGGTGATTTTTTCTTTTTTAAGAGAATACAGCACCATCATCACACCTGTTTCTCCCAATCTAGGCTCCCAAAAAAGTTGCATAAAAATTGTATTAAATGAATAAGTTATTGAATTCATTATATAAAGCTTGTAAATATTCAAAGTACTCTTTTCAGTACCGATATTTGTGATTTTGCATAGACTAAGAGAAGCAGGAGGCTCTTGGCATTTATAGCACATGTAATCATTCCATTCTTTGTGAAGTAAAAATTCACGAGTAAGAGAATCTTCCTTTCACAGGACAAAGCATAAAAGTTAGCATATATTCAGACCCACAGTTCATTCCACCCAGTGTCTAACTCCTCAACCAGAGAAAATTATTAAAATGATGTTGGTTTTATAAAATTGCAAATGTCTGTTTAACACTTATCCAAATGTGTTTACTATTAGATATTATCTAGCCATATGTAAAATCATCCCATATTTGTCTCATGCTTTATGGTTTATAAAACCTTTTATGATTTTATCTCATTTTAATTTTCTGTATATAGAAACTTATAATTAATTGTGCTTGGTGCCATGGAGAACAGAGAGAAATAGTACATAATCTACTGCCAAGATCAATTGTTAGTTCTTGAAGTTGCTATTAAATCAAATTACCTTTTGTTTAGTATTAAGACATTTAATAAAAGATAGACCAATATCGATGATGAGAATTTCTTAGTAAATTCTTTGCTTTCATTCTGAGGATGGAGAGTCCTACAAGATTATGGCCAAGAAGATGTCCTAAGTGGCATGTTTTGACAGTTAATTCCCACGAGGGACGTATCTAGCCTCTTGCCTTCTATTGTATTTCTAATAGCTACTCCATTGCTTCCAGGACTACTATAAAATCATTTACTTGATTTGTTACATAGGTTTGTGTGTCCAATATTAGCAACCTTTCTTCTTCCTTCATTACTCCATCTCTCTCTCTCTCTCTCTCTCTTTTTGCCTGTTTTGTTAAAAATCTTCAGCTCATCTCACAAAGTTTCTAACAGCAACATGGGGCCCTTATGTTCCATAGTGGATTCTTGTCTTAATACTGGGACCAAAAACTGGATCAAGGACCCTGTTCTCCAAAAACTGACCCACAGTTGCCGTGATCATCTGCTGCTCTGCCTTCTGGGTCATGTCCTCCAGCAGTCCCTGAGTTTCTGTCAATTTCTATTGCAACTGCTTGTTGAAAGCCTCTGAAAATTATCTCATCTTTGGGCTCTTCTTCTGATTTTTACTAACTCAGTGGTTTGTAACTCTCTGATGTTCTTCCTGATAGCAATGCTCTGGTTTTCATCTGCCATTCTCATCTCAGTTCAGTGATTTTCATAACTTCCTCTGAACCTCCTAAGTGAAGTTTTTGCATCTGCAATCCAGACCCCCATTCAGGACACTGGGAGACTGCAGGATGCACAGTATCTTAATCATGCCTGTCATTGTTGTAAGACAGTGTGGCTGGGCCAGGTATGAAGATCCCAGATTGAGGGGCAGCACCTAGTGCAGGTCTTTTTTCTGGTAGGACTTTGTGTAGAGTCACATGGGGGCATGCAGGACATCACATGGCGAGACCAAATAAGCTTCCAGATTTAATGTTTTAGTCACTAGTGAGAAAATGAAAATGGCATGAGTTGACAATTCTTCGACAAAGTTGTTGGGCTTTAAAGATAAAGCTAAACAGAAGGCAAATTGCACTGTCTAGCATTTTGGTTGTTTTAATAAAGGAGGGCCAGGCATGGTTGAAGTTGATAAGAGTCAGAGCACCGATGGAAGACTGACATGTCTTCTACTTTACAGGAGGAGCAGAATAGGTGGGTAGGTTGGAGTTAAGTTTACAGTTTCAGGGCAGGAAGTAAGAAAGTATTAGGATTTGTATTTTATTTTTAAAGTAGAAAGCAAATTTGTTTGAAAAGACTTATGAAAGTTTTAGATATCTTGTGTGAAGAATGAAGAGCTAGCTGATGAAAGACAGTGGAGATTGCCCACTAGCACTTAAATTTACATGTATAGAATTTATCTAACTTGTATAAATTTTACCAAGGGCAGTTACTAGCCAGTGAATAGGAGACAGATAATGTCCATATTAGTGGAGATGTCTTGGTTTGTTCATGATTAGGACTTAACCAGGCTACTTGTGGATAGGAGAGTTTACTGAACCATTACTGGGAAGAATTTTGGTCTCTGGGTTTAAAAGGAAAGAAAATGGTGCGAGGGGAATCTGAGAATTTGAAAAAGTAGAAGGATCAAAACACCAATTATTCTTGTCAGGTAAAAGAATAAGATAACTGAAAAAGAAATAGAATTTTGGTCACAGTGGGACATTACCGTAACAGTTCAAACACAACTGCATTTTCCTTACATGGAACACACCTCAAATCTCTGAAAATCTAGTCTTGAAAGTATTCAAACTGCTTCTTAGCACCTTCTTAGCTCCTGTATTCCGCTCAAGAGAAGTTTTATTTCAGTTTCACATCTCATTTCAGGTATGCACTAGTCAGTGTTCCGTCACTGTGACCAAAATACCTGACAAGAACAATTTAGAGGAGAAAAAGTTTATTTTAGCTCACAAACTCAGAGGTTCAGTCCATGGTCAGATGAATCCATTACCCTGGGCTGAGATAAAGAAGAGCATCATGGGAGAAGGGAGTGTCAAAAGAGAGCTGCTCAACTTGTGGTAGCCCAGAAGCAGAAACAGAGAGAGAGAGAGAGAGAGAGTACACACAGCCAGGGACAAGATATAGTCCCCAAGGGAATGCCCCTAGTGACCTATTTCCTCCAGCCATGACCCATGTGCCTACATTACCTTCTAGTAGGCCATTCAAATTATTAATCTATCAAATGGATGAATCCACTGGTGGATAATCTGATCATTTCACCTCTGAATATTGCTTCCTTGTCTCATGAGCCTTGGGGGAATACCTGAGATTCAAACCATAACAGATGTCTAATATAAGAGTAAATGGAGTTCATCTATTCAGAACTTTATAAAGATAATACATCAGTTATAATTATGGACACACACTACAAATATGATACATCAACATTGTAACTTGCTGCCCACTCACATTACAGAACCAATGCAATGGTTAGCCAAGTGAGGCTAAGAGATTCATTCTTTATCTGGTTCCTTGTCTTGGTTATAATTATGATTCTTCATATTTTTTTTTTTTTTAGAGAGAGAGAAAGAGAATCAGTTTTATTTATTTATTCACCTGGCCTTTGTTTCTCCAACACTTATTTGGGTATAAGGTGCTGGGGTTTGAACCCATGTCCTCACACATGCCAGGCAAGCTCTCCAACCACTGAGCCACTGCTCCAGCCCCCATACCTTCTTTTTTAAATTCTGACCTTGTTCCATGAAGCTATGGGCTAGACTGGTCATTTCCTTATATCAGTCCCTTTAACAGTTTTATGGACTGTTTGCTGTCATTTGATTTGAGGCTTTAAGTAACAGCTTACAGTGTGCCAGGTGTTACAGAAAACATGTTAATTATCTTCACACTATCCCATAAATCAGATTAAAGGATATTTTCCATCACAAGTACAAAAACTGAGGCAGAGAACAGTTTAAAATATTCATATCATTACACTTATCAATGTTACAGTCTTGGAGTCATAAATCTAAAATTGACTCCTGAGCCAACGCACCCAGCCCTACTCTACACTGAATTTTTATCATTTATATTTTCTGACTAGCAGTTTCTTTATCCCTAAGGCATCTCTCTCCTTCACAATGTTGTGCAGCTGTTGAATAAGGTTGAGTGAACTAGTGGAAGTAAAGCAGGCAGAATGCCTGGCTCAATGCAGGTACTTAGTGGTCTCACCTCTCTTTGCTGTCTCTTAAAGCCACCCGCACCAGCCTGTGAAGCTCAGGAAAGGCATTACTCTATTGGTGAGCTACTGGCCAGCCTCTTGCCAATGTCTTTATGCTATTCTCCCCTGTAATACCAGCAAGAAAGGAGAGGAAAATCCTGCCATTTAAGGAGAAGTGGAAAAGCTTGGCAGCTCTGAGGGTGGACACTAAACCATAGGCACCAACAGAAGTTTCCAGTTAGGTTGTTAAAATTAACCTTAATTTTTTTTTTGGTTATTTGTAACAGAAATTCAACTGAGTCAGACTTACGCTGTGCTGATAAAAGAAAGAAATGTATTGGTTCAGAGAACTAAAATGTTGAGTCCACAGACTTAAATAATGCCATCAGGACTAAATATCTTGGCTCTGTTTTGACACTGTATGCAGGCAGGCTCTGCTAATTTTTAGGGTGCCAATGAAGTTGGACAGAAAATGGAAGCTAAAAAGAACTGCTAGTACTGGACATTTTTGTTCTATCTCTAAAATCCCACTCCACCTAGAGAGGAATTTTCCCAGTTCCATAAGTGTCCTAAAATTGATTACAAGGACTTAGACAGGGTCACATTCATATTCCTGAATTAACTGAAATAGGCATTAGATGGGATGCTGTGAATGTCGAGACCTGGGTCGGGGAACTAGAGGTAGCATCCATCACTGCATCTTATGCATTCAGGATGTGAGCAGGACATTTGCCTATGTAAAATCAGGGTCCTGTTATCAGAAGAAGGAATAGATGCTGTCAACAAGTTTGCTTGAGAAGCAAAGCTTATACTGTTCAATTTTTACCCCAAGTTATATAGACCCCCCCCCAAGACATTCTTCCATCATTTTTGAACATGAATGACTTAGCTGGACCACAAGACATGTTAATAAGAAAACTGGGAGATCTGGTCTTCATATAGGAAACAATGCTTCACTCTGCCCAGAATTTTAAAAGGTCTTAACATTTTATTTGACTTACACTTAGATGTTCTCACTGTCCATTTCAACATTTATCTGCAAGATTTGTATTGTTTACTTGCAAATATGACTATTGTATGATTTATTGAATTACCTAGCAATTGTTTTGCACACAGTAGATGATGAAAATATGTATTTTCATGGATTAAGAAAAGAATTGAATTTTCTCTATTTGTATGCTTTGAAGTATTGACAACTTTTAGAGTGCTCATGAAGTTGGACAGGGTATGAAAGCTTAAGTGTAATGATTGTTTTCTCAATGTATGCTATGTTGTAGAACTTGCTGGGAAAAAAATGGAATGATTTCTCCTCAAATCAAGGACTTTTTGTAATTATCGGGCTTTGAAAGACTCCACTTGTCAGACCCCTAGTGACTCTCAAGACTGTACTTTTTAACTGCTGTGACAGGACATCTGTACATACTAAATTTGAAACTGCAGGGGGAAAAATCAAGAACATTGCTGATTTGTCTTAGGAAGCACAGAAATTTAGACTTCTGTTGGAGATTTGAATAGAGCAGTTTTTACCTGATGCTTTGCCATTTCTTTTTGTTCAATTGTCTTGAGATTAGTGAAATCAGAGATTTCTGAAGTTTGTAGTTTTTATTGAGGAAATAAAGTCACAATTTAGATAAAACTGACAGAGTTTCAGGATGAGTCATGTTTTCCTTTGTCTTTAAGGAGCACTTGGGATAATCGAATGCCTGTCAGTGTAGTACTGTGTTCAAAATGAGCTCCTGGTCCTTAATAACATTAACTTATCACAAAACCACAGATGAAGTTTTTGGCCAAAAGTATTCTGAAATGTCTGATTCTTTGACCACACCCTACAAACTATTTGGATCCAGTTGGAATCCTGATGAAGTCCCAAGTATACAGGATACCTTCAGCTCTTACATACTGGTATTCTCATTGAATTGCTACAAAACTAAATTATAGTACATCTGTGTGGGGAGGCCCTGTTTCAACTTCCTTGTTATACCACACACAAGAATACATGTGGGGGTAATTTACTCAATATTGGTCTCAAGAAAGATCATGAAAACGCTGATATTGGATAGCACTTTGGAGGCTTTAAAACAATCTTTTCACCTTCAACTACATAGTTCTGGGATGAGGACCAGGGATAGGTTTGTGGTTGAGCGTTTGCCTAGAATGTGTAAGATCCTGGGTTTAATCCCCTTATGGCAAAAAATTAAAAAAAAAAAACAGTCCCAGGTACTTCATGTATGATTAATTGCATCAAAAGGCTTATCTTGATTGTTAAAAGTACTTGTTTGACTTCTTTACCAACAGAACAAAGTCAGAATGAATCTCTTTAGGTAGTAGCACTATATAGCAGAGCACTGTATGCTTTTGTGTGGTAAAGTTGACAAAACAATTTTACTGTTTTGAGGAGTAATCGTGCGCTATATCGCTGAAAGAAAGAAAAAAATTCATACTTTTGAAAACACTCATAGGCTATTCATCACTGTTGTGGGTATGAAAATTCATGCTACTCCACCCTTAATCATGCAGTGTTTGCTGGTAAACCTGGGACCCTGCTGATGTAGGATAAATTGTGATCAGAGGAGGACTCAATGACTTGTAAAGGAATAGCCTGAAGCCTTACACACAGTATAAGGCACCCAGTAGCTATCTGCAGAGGCGGCACTTAGCTATAGGTCATTTTGTCTTTTTTTTCCTTCTTATCTCCCTCATTTCTTCCTTCTTTTGATTTCCCTTTAAAGACTATTGGAACCCTTTTGTGATTATACCATAATCAATTATGTATTCCATATCTGTCATAAAAGTAAAGTATACTGCCTAATTTTGAAATAACTTAACCTCCCCAAACTTTTTTAATGTAAAAATGCTCCCAAGAAATGTAGTTCTGATGGAGATAATGAAAACTTTTCATTTGAACCTGATATGCTAATTTTTATCATAAGCAGATTTTATATCCAACATTAGCTCAAAACTAGGTGATTATAATAAAAGTACTAACTTGAAAATATAAGACATAGATGTAGATTCATTGTTTTTTTATAAATACATGTATAAGATAAATTATAAAACAATCAAGAAATCAAGTCTTTCAGGATTATCTATCGCCATTGTTTCAATGCATTGAAGCCCACACCGTAGCCATTACGATAAAACGTTCCCTAAGTACATAAAGGCTCTGATCGTTAAGATTTTTATTGCCAGCCACACATACAGAGCTGCAAATTGCCTTGTTTCAGATTTATTATGTATTACTCCAGAAATTCTATAAAGATCAAAAGAACTGATTACAATGTTGACCTTTGCATTAACTCATCTGAATTTAAATTCAAGTGTTTGATTTGGGAAAATAAGTCCATTTATCATAGGTCTGCTACTGAGGGGATTGTGCTGCGCTGATTGGGAGTGCTGAGACCAAATTTATTTATTGAGCGTGGGCTTGAAAATTGTTTGTAGGACAAGAGGAACAAAAGTTTGACCTGCCATTGTATAGTACCAAGGGAACAATGTGGACATTGCCCTTTTCAAATTCAAAGTAGTCAGTCTATTTCGATCTTATTGATGGAATCTCCAAATATTAAATTAAGCAAATATATAATGTTTTAATCATATGAACCATTCTAGACCTAGAATTAATGATCCCTCCTTTACTAAGAAAATAACAATTTCTTCAACAGAGCCTACATTTGGGAAGTATTGAGATGCTTCTCATTCTGAAATTAGCCTTAATATATTATGCCTGAACTCATGCTCGTCAGTGGTTTGGTTTTGTTTTTTTCCTAACTTACTTGCAATAAAACTGTTTATAGCAGTGTCTTCCTGTGCAGAGTTATGTATTTAATTAACTTTCACCTATTGAACTATTCCGTTACTAACACACAGAAATTCTAAATTTAAAGCCATGTGTTATATCCATCCCTACACTCCAAATGGCAGATCTTATCCATATTAACACGCCTTCTCATCTGTCTAAGCAAGTAGTGCTAGAAACTGATTTTACGAAAGGATTAGTAATGGCAGTCAGAACAAGGCATACTTCTGATTCTGTTCCTAAACAACCATGCTTTTTGATCAAAGTATATCATTTAAAACAATATGAACAATTAGCACTCAAAACTGCTGTTTTTATTATAGTGATGATAGATATAACTTGGCCACAGCAACGTGAAGAGCCTACTGGTGGGAAAAAGAAAAAAAGGCATACACTCTGGATTCGAATTTATGTCTTTTTTAATGCAAAGGTTCAGCTTTCTGCTCTTCATGGTGATTAACCCTTCAACCCAAGCCACAATCAGAGTGGAGAAGCCAGGGTGTTACCCATTTGCTAAGTTTCCACAAGCAGACTGGAAACAATTAAAGTAGACCCATGACATTTGCAAGGGATTTGTCCTGAGAACTTCATGCATCTGCAGATGGGAAAAGGTAATATAGTATATTATTTTTGCCATAAAATTCAGTGAAGTATAACTAAAAATATTGTGATCCTTCAGACTATTAATGGTTCTATAAACAAAAGACTAAAGTATTTATAAAGCTGTCAAAGTAAATTCTTTCACTAAAATAAATATCTTATTTTTTTATTTTTATTTTTTAAAGAGAGAAAGTGAAAGAACCAATTTTATTTTTTCGTCTGGCCATTGTTTCTCTGACAATTAGTGTGTATGTTTTGCTGGGATTCCAACCTAGGTCCACATGCATGCCAGGCAAGCACCATAACCACTTAGCCACCACTTCAGCCCTATAAACTTATATTTATAAGTAGTCTTCATAGGACTGAAGCGATGGCTCTGCAATTACGGCACTTGCCTGGCATGCGCAAGGACACAGGTTTGAACCCCAGCACCATGTAGTACACAAAGAAGTGTCTGAGCAATGAAAGCCACATGAAAAACTAAATAAAAAATTGATTCTCTCTCACTGTCCTTCTCTCTTTAAACAAAAAATAAGCTTATATAAAACAAAATATGGCTAAAATATGACATTGTTTTAGTCATATTAGCCCCACATTTATAGTAATTCCAAATCCCAAATAGTATTGGTAGAATGACCCTTAGGTATATCAAAAGCATGTTAAGATATGAATTCTCAGTTTTCTTGTCTTAAACTTGCTCTGTATATCGGATTCACATCGGAACTGCCAAAATGTATGAATGATTATATCAGATACCTTCTGGGTCTCTTGAGTAATTACTTTTCTTACAAGACTTTTGAAATTCAAAAGTCTTTCAAAAGAATATGGACTTTCCAGTTTTTGATACCTATATGAACCCATCTGAGGAATTGCTCATTCCTTTTCTCTGAATTTTCAGTCCTTTTTCAAATCTCTTAAGCAAACTAATTTCAATTTAACTAACATATTGAACACCTAGTATGTGCCAGACACTTATAAATAGCCCAGATACAAAGATTAGTTGAAACAGGCCCCATTGTCAAGGGTTGTGCTACTCAGGAGAGTAACATGTACTTAATCTAATGTGGTAGGGTCTGTTCTTTATTAATGAAATGAAAAAGGACTGTGAAAATTCAGAGAAAAGGAATGAGACCAAAGGACTCCTTTTTTTAAATTTCTAATATTTATAAATGTGACCTAAGACTACAACATATTGTCGCAGAATGTTTGTGATGTAGTTTTAGAAAAAATATTGAATTTTTTTTAACATTGAAAATTGATCCTGGCACAGTGGCACATACCTGTAATCCCAGCAACTTGGATGGCTGAGGCAGAAGATCACAAGTTTGAGGCCAGCATTAGCAACTTTGCAAAGCCTGAAGAAACTTAGTGAGACCCTGTCCCAAAATAAAATTAAAAAGAGCTGGGTATGTAGCTCAGTGGTAAAACACTTCTAAATTCAATCCCTACTATCAAAAAAAAAAAAATTTTTTTTTGAGGTCCAGTGACTTAAAGTGATTCATCAAAACTTACACATTTTTTTTTAAAAAGTTACCAATTAAGGATTTGATATACTGCTACCATCTAGATAAAACCTTCCTAATGACTGGAAAGCAGTTAAGTCCAAAATTATACAGCATTCACCCTAATTGCAACTGAATTTCAAAGAAATCAGAAATGTAGGCTGCTATAAATAGTGAGTGCGCTAGAAGAGCCAACAGCAAATCAGGCCTTATATGTTTGAATAGATGGAAAGTATCTGAGGGCACAGTGTGAGTCCAAGACAGTAATGAACTTGAAATGTAACAGTGATGCTTCCTGGTACAAAAGTTTTAATAAAATATTTCAGAGTGTGTGGTTGTGTGCCAGTATATGTGCTTCCAGTTATTCTTATGTATTTTTTTAACCCTTACAGAAAACCTATGAGGTCAACATTATACCCAATGTATAGAGGAGACTTTTGAAGAACAGAGTGAGATAATTTAGCTATTTTACATTTTTTAATATTTAGCGCAGCTAAGATTGCTTCATTTCATGCCTATATCCCCTTCTACTCCAGGAGGCTGAGCCCAGGAGTTCCAGGCCAGTCTAAGCAACACAGACCTTGTTTCAAAAAAAGGAAAAAAGAAAAAAAAAAAAAACAGAAAAATAAAAAGCTTGCTTCATCTCAGTGCCAAGCACTCATTCTTCCCATCACACTACGCCATAAAACTAGGTGATTCCCAAATCTTCTCAACTTTAAATCTAGAAAAATGCTGGTATCGACCAGTAGCCAAAAGCAAATAAATGACTAATTAAAAATTAAAAATTTAGAAGCTGATTTAGCAGAGAATAAAGAATGTATTTGGGCATAAGGAGTTTTAGGTGATTCTAGCATATCCAAAAAGAGACAAAGTTACTAGTTAGAAGAATGAAATTTAAAATGAGAGCAGGCTGTATGCATAGGTCTGATTAGTCAACATGTAGCTGGAAGCTAGAAGAGAGCTGAAGCTGGAAGAGTTGATGAGTTAATGTGCTCTCCAAAATAAGTACGTCGTGAAAAGAATGGAGAATAAAGGATATTGTTCTGGAACATTTGAATTGGAAAAGAGAAGTAAGTTGGTATACACAATAGCTTTGTATTACTGTTTGATAGGTTGATATATATAGATACATATATATACACACATACACTAATATGTATATATACACACATACACTAATATGTATATATATATATATATATATACACAAATATGTCACTGCTATGAGCTACCAAATTGATGTGTACTTTAATTTTGCCTGCTTGCTTGTGTAAAGAAAGTTCCCCATGCATAATGATACCCACGTGGGTTTGATGCTTTGCTAATAGTATAAGAAGGCATAAATTATTAGCCATACAAACAGAAAGTTCTGCAAGGTTTCCATTAAATCATACAAAGAAAGATGGAATATCTCAACCCTAAAGTCAAAGTAAGTGTTTTGGAAGACAAAGGGGTTAGATAAAGTGAGAGGGAATACCAAAAAATAAAAATAATAAATAAATAAATAAATAAACATTTTTGAAAGCTGAAAATAATAAGAGGTGATAAAATGGATCCTCTTCTAAAGCAGAAAATAATAAGAGGTGATGAAATGCTAATGTTTATAGAAGTCTGCTAATTCCATCCTCACTGGATTTTAGTCCCAATTCCAAAAATACTGGGTTTCCACATAAAACCTGGATCAGTTATCCATTTACTTATTCAACATATATTCTAGATACTATGTTTGGTACATTAGAAGTACTTTGATCATTCTTTTCTTTCTGACTTTAAAAGCTATCTTGTTCATAAACCTAAAAAGAAAATTCTAACTTCCTCCTTAGACTGTTACTTCAGTGTCAAGTCACCCACTCAACTGAAGTTGAGTAAATAGTCAAAGAGGAAGCTAATTTTTCCTATTTTGATTGATTAGGCCAAGTGATTGGAACAAAAAAACTAGCAACAAAGGAATGAGTAGTCCTAACAGGTCTGAAGTGAAATGTCAAACCTGTTGGTAAAACAGATTTGGGCAATAAAAGCTAAATGTGCTACTTGTAGTAATAACTAGCCTTTTATTGAGTCCTTACTTTATTCCAAGGATTTTTCCAAATACTTTATGCATAATAACTCATGTAATTCTCATAACAGCATTATGAGACAGGTTTTACCATTTTGACCCTTTATACATAAGGCAAATGAAGTAAAATAAAGTAAACTGAATAATACGTGGCAAAAACATACGTGGCAAAGCACGAATTTGAACAAGACAGTATGACTTTAAAATCTATCCTAGCATCCACTTATTTAATGCCGAATTAAGCTTTGTAACTGAGCTGGGCATCTGCAATATCCTGAACTGAATGTAGTTTAGTGCTTTATAGTTCATGTTGCAATAAATTGTGTACACCATCCAACTGGGTGTTCATGTGACATCTGCTCACCCTCTGAGAATTGGGCAAAAGCCTAAAGGGTCCAGAATTAAAGACAATTATTAACTGTTTCTTAATCCAGGTGGTATTGAGTACAGAGGATTCCAGTTGGAAGCTTTTATTATCTTTGGATCTAATCTTTTTTAAAAACAAACTATACTTAATTTAATGGAAGTAAGTTAAAACAGAATTCCATGGATGTTGGTATAACATGTCCATTATCCCAGCCCTCAAGAGTCTAAGGCAAGAGTCTAGAAGTTAGGGATCAACATGGAAAACATAGTGAAACAACTATCTTAAAAAACTACTTCATTTTGCATATGAAATGTGTCTTTGTTTCAAATTTAAAGTTAATTGGACCTTCAAGACCCTGGTCAATAGTAAGAATAAGGACACTCTTGAACATTTTACATAGTTAATTAATTTTAAATTGCAGTCAGGATTTTGATTTGAGAATTGAATGGTGTATGCTAGAATGCTTTATGACTACTCCATCTTCAAAATATGAGTGATGTAGAATCTTGGTTTTTTATGGAGATAGGTCAATTAATTTTAAGGTCTATAAGAATCTTTTTGGTGTTGTTTTATACTCATTGAAATATTTCTGTATATAACTAAAGCACATTGAGTTTTCCTACTAATTATATTTAGTATCATTGTCATTTACAAGAGATGTGTGTGTGTGTATGTGTGTGTGTGTGTGTGTGTTTATACACATATGTTCTCAAAAAGCAAGGGCTCACTAAAAACTTATTTACCTAGGATTCTGTCATGTGTGATTAAAAGTAGTTGAAATATCTGCATGACCTTCATGGAAATTTCCATATAGATTCAAAATAAAATGTGAATACTTAAATCAAAATATGAATATTGGTTTTGTTTCATACCTACCATGGGTCAAACACTGAGCAATGTGTGGGAGAGATAGTTTAATAAGACGTAGTTCCTTGTCTTTATATGTATTCCGTGTTAGTGTTAGATAAGTAAGTAGCTGATTAAAATACAATGTAATAAATGATTTAAGTATAGTGGTTAGAATATATAGAAGACTGCTAGGAGCTGAAAAACAATAATGTTATTATGATTAGTATATACTAATCTTATAGAAGCTACATAAGATATAATGAACCAAAATATTATCTAGTACACAGTGGGAATTTTAGAGGGAGTTCATGAAAGTATTATCTGCATCACCATCAGTGAGCTCATCTTGTTCTATTGTTAAAAAACGTCTGACAAGTTATGTGGAGTTACTCTTACAAAGAGAGAATCATTGTGAGAACTGAGATTGTGACTCAGTAAAAGTGTCTTTTTTTCATAAATACATGATGTTGCTCAGCACCTTTAAAATCATTCGTTGTCTATGTGTATTCATATGCCTAAGAAGACCAACACTTTTACCCTAATCCCTATTTTATTATTCACCCATGAAGACTGACATTTGGATATGCTGTCCTACATGTTTACAGTCTTTCAGCGTTTCCATTTTGCCTTTTAAATGTCCTTTCAGCCTGCAGATCTTTGTTCCAAAAGAATTCACCTTTCTGTTGATTCTCCTTGGGGCAGGTGGTTATTGTTACTTTCTATAGTTTGTTTCCAGTCATTTAGTTATGCTTAAGACAGCCATTTTTTGTATATCTTAAGAGCATTTCTTATGTCCTCCCCCATTGTTTTTCCCCCCATTCTTTTCTTCTTCAGAGCAGTGGAATATAAGATTGCATCAGAATCACTAGGAAAACTTGTAAAAATACAAATGGCTAGACCCCACCCCCAGAGGTATTAATTCCATAGGTTTGGAACAAAGCTGGAGAATCCACATTTCTAACAAATTCCCAGGTGATACTGATACTGTCAATCCAGCATCCATGCTTAAACAACCATAGCATACCACAGAGCTTTTCAGAGAGTATGATCTCGGCATGAGACTCTTTCAGGGGGTCCACAAGGGCAGAACTTTTTTCATAATAATACTAAGGTTTTTTGTCTTTTTCATGTATTTTTTTCACACCTTTACAGAGCTATTTTTCCAAAGTGTCTAGGAGACATATGCTTATATGTTCTTGGGTTTAAAAATTAACAAAGTTTTAATTTCCAAAGGATATAATCTATGTAAGCAAAAGTTCTTTGGCATCCTCAATCTTTTTTAGTAATGAGAAAATTAAAGGCTACTGGTATAAAGAAAAAAATATAACTTTTTAGAATTAGGTTCAGTAGGATCCTACATGGCCTGGCTCCTCTCTGTCCTTTGACTTCATCTATCTTCCTTGTCCAAATCAACTTCCTTCCATTCTCCTCTTTGAACATGTAACCTCTTCTTTGTTTTCAGTATTTCATACATACTGTTGGCTTTCACAGGAATGTTTCTATCCTCCTTCCTTCCCTGGGCTGCAGTCTCCCCAAAGATTCCCTGAAACCATGTGCCCTTTCAGGGCCTGTGATGAGAGAGCTGGTGTCACCAATTTCTGAATGCTCTTTGGACTTCTTGCTAATTGTCCCGGTGCGGAGCAGCTGCCTCCCTTATATCCTCTCTAACAATTTGGGGCCACACCCTTCACATTTTCATTTTTGTTCTTTCCCTGGTCAACTTGTGAATGTTCCAGATTTTTTCTGCTATTTCCATTTGCTCTCAAACTATACTGAAAGCAACCAAATGCTCTCTCTTCCCCCTCTTTATTTTGTTTAGAAATTTCTTCGTGCAGTTTTTCATCATTCTTAAATTTGGCCCCCTTAGGCATGGACACAATGCGTCCAAGTTCTTTGCAGTTGTGTAGCTACGGTGGACTTAACTTCAGTTTCCAATAGAATCCTCATTTCCGTCCAATACTATTTCCCTACTCTCATCATCTTTGTGAGCCCTCACCTGAATCACTCATACTGCTTGGTTTATAGCAATACAGGACTTTTCTAGCCTGAGACTCCAAACTCTTCCAATCGCCCATTATCTAGTTCCAAAGCTGCTTCTACATTTTCAGATATAGTTCTAGCAGTGACTTCATTCTTGGTACAGATTTTCTCTGTAAACATTCTCACACACACATCCAGAAGTAATAATTCACCAATTTCCTAGGCATCCTTCAATCTAGTCAAATTGACATCCAAAATTAACCATCACAATAAACCCAACACTTCTGAATTAAATTAGAGGACCTGCAGTTTGTTGGGTAGGAGGCCTTAGGTTAGTTATTATAATCTCCGTGGACATCATTTGTAAGTTTGAGTGAATAATTAGAATCTTGCAGAGTTGTGAACGTTAGAAATGTTCTGAATGCAGCTTCTAAAGGTCCTTGCCATCTAGGAGTGCTCAATCAATGCTTGTTAAAACAACTAATGATGGGCATTATTTACTGAGTACATACTGGGTTGATCACAGAGGACTAAAGAAAAGAATAAAATGATATCTCTGCATTTGCAGTTGCTCATGGCCCAGGGTTGTGTGCTTCTTGACATTCTGTTCTTTTACACGGTCCACCAGAATTGTGTTGTCACAACATTATGTCTTTGTTTCCAGATTGATCATGATAGAAGATCTCATTGTTTCAGATCCCATGGTATGATTTAATGTCCACGGAGCTCATGATTAATACCAATGGAAAATTTACAAAAATAATGGGATATCCATATTCTTAGTTTTATTGATTTTTTTACATGTTAATATTATTTTATGATTAGCTTCTTTTAGAATGGATTAAGACTGTGTGATATTCCACCATATTCTCAGTTTATGCCCATGCTTGATAGCATCTGTTCTTCCAATGAATTATTTTAACAGTATCCCATGTAGAATAGTAATTCAGTAATCTTTTTTCTTTCTTCTCATATTCTAAATCTGTTACTTTTGACCAACTTGTGTAGTAGTGTTCTAGGAGTTTGTTAAAGTTAGTAATAATGTCTTCATTTCCTGTATTTTAAAAGTCATGAACTATTGTTTATGCAGAACACCTGGCAAATTTTATTTATTTATCATTTAATTCTCTGCATACTTCCTAATAAGTTTTATTTTTTGTACTACTTAACTCATGAGACTGATATTGGGATGGTTTTAATTATACAGATGGCAACATGGCTTCAAAGACAACATTTCCAGATACATGAACTAGTATGTAATCTCATTGTGAAATATCTGGGCTATACACTGAGTTTTATGACTATCTCAGAATGCTAATCAGCTTTCTTGAACAATAATTGTGCTTTTGACTAATTTAAAACATGGTTCAGTGTAGTCAGTGTCCTGAATCCTAATAGCAATACAATAGCAAATTAGTCATAGCCTCTGCTTTTGAGACATGTATATTATTGTAGAGGAGACAAATTTATATGTAATTCTAACATGAGGCAGTCTGTTAAGTGATGTAGGAGAGATACAAAGAAATATAGGAATTTAAAATGAGCAAGGAAATTACTTCTGTTGTGTGCAGTTAAGGTTTTTCATTCTTACTTGTAAATAATACCAAAGAAAGCTATTGAAAGTGTATGTGTTGAATCTGATGCATTCACTTTATTTCTGATAGTATGTATTCAGCTGGTTTTCAAGTTCACACTTTTTTCAGGCCCTTATAATTGGCCAAGAAAAGCATGTAAAACATTCAATTTAGAGATCATTATGATATATACGATACTTAACTATTTTACTTAAACTCATGACCTTTATCCTAATTGGAAAACATCAGAATTATCAGCCTATGTAGTCACTAAAAAATGTCTTTGTGCAAACTATTAAATTTTGTGATTCAGACTGGGAACCATACGGTTTTCATTTATAAAGTGACTTTTCTTTCAAATTCAGTGTGTTTTATAAAATATACATTTGAATTTCCAATATGGTTGTGATTTTTCTTTTATCAAACTTAACCAATGTCATTTTAAGTACTTGACTGGAAATAGTGGTAATAGTGCTAATGGTTGACATCTCTGCACCATTTTTTCAATGAAAAATTTCTTGCTTCCACTTCCACCAACTCCATTAAAAACAAAAACAAAAAAAAACTTTAAGGAACCGGAGCTCAGCAGTTTCGGCACTTGACTTGCATGCGCAGGATGCGGGTTCATACCCCAGCACCACATACACAACAAAGTGTCTGAGCAATGAAGGCAAAATGAAAAACTAAATAAATTTGATTCTCTCTTTCTCTCTTTACTCTCACTGCCCCTCTCTCTTTAAAACAAAACAAAACAAAAAAACCTTTAAAAACTGTATGTTATTTATGTATCTACTATAATATTCATTATGTCCTCTTACTGAGATTGTATTTTTTCTTTACACTGTGAAGCAATAAAAATAATGATAATAACGATAATACTGATCTTCTTTTGAGTTTAATAGAATAGGTACTATTTTCACCCCCATTTTATAGATAAGTAAATTGAGGCTCTCAGAGAGCTGAAACATAGAAGTCTGGATTTAGATCGGCAGATTGGCTCCATCACAATGCTCTTCTACTATTCTTCAGAACCACTTCATACTGGAAAGAGAAAAAAAATGCTCTTGTACACCCGTAATAAATGGGGAACCCATCTCCGACGATTGGTTTTGGTCTCGCTGCGCCGGTTTAATCCTTTCAAAATCCATAGTTTATTTTGTTAAATCTGGTAGATTTAACATATAATATAATGGCATATCCCATTATGATCATTGTATTGGGTTGTAGGAATTGCTGCTAGAGCTCTAGATTGCCATATTTTATAAACATCTCAAATATTATGTCTTTGCCACAGTTGAATTTGTAAGCTGTTCATTGAAATATATGTTATACATTATGTGGAATTTTCGTATAAAACAGTGAAAACACTTAAACTTTTTGCTCTGTGTGTGAATCACGTTGAAAAGTTTTCATCTACTCTAGTGTTATAATTCTGTTTGTCAGTATATCCTAAAGGGTTGATGTTTGTTTGTGAGTTTAATGTAGCCTTTTGGGGAGTCATGCTGGTACCCATTACTGAAGCCCATGGGTTTCTGCTATTTGCTCTGATCTCCACATTGCTGTTCTTTGGAATCAGGCTGAGCTCATCCACTGCCCCTTTGCTAGGCATGGAAACTCCAAAACCACCTGTGTAGCTCCTTGAAGCCTTGGCAACCTACCAGCATTCTCAGAGGCTGCTTGCCTAGGTGCCTCCTTCCACATGTGTGGCATTTTTACTCTAGTGCTAGGTTGTGCAAGGTAGCACTTCCTCAGCTGTGCCTCAGGAAGGAGACATCCTCAGTTCCCCCATCCTTCTGGGACTTTCTACCTCGGTTTATGGAAGAGGACCATTTGAATCCTGGTTTCTGACTTATTGTCCCAACTTCAGCCTTACTTCTCCATTCCGTGCTCCACAGAAATGAGAAGGGGCAGGAAGCCTTAGGACCTTACCATCACAGGCAGAAGGAGTTGCCTCTTCATGCTGTATGTGGATGAAATCATTCTCTGCATCTTCAGGCTCTACATGTTTTGGTAGGAACCAGAAAGCTTCAAGGAATAGGGATTTCCTGAAGGCAAAAATATTTTGATTTAATACGTGAAAATATTCTCTCTCTTTTTGTTCCATTTTAGTTATTTTGACAGGGCCATTTTAAATGGAGTCAGACAATATCTCAACCAGTCAGTATAATCTAGCTTAATTTTTAAAGACATGAACATATATTATTTTACATGGTAAACCATATTCTCAGATTTCTACACCTTCATTACCTAGCTATCCAACCTTCTTATTGCTATGGACTTCCGGTCAGGTTTCTTTCCTCATTTGCAATATATACGCACTTGAGCCATAGCTTGTACTTGTGTGTAACATTTATTTTCCGTCTTTCCATCACCATCAGTCCTACTAGCTTTAACACTCAGTTTATATCTATCTGCAAAAAAACACATTTCAACTTTAGAATTTTTTATATTCCTTTTGCACTTACAACTAGTCTAGAAGTTGTCTAATTTTCTTTTGAATTTATTTTACTGATGCATTCTAATTTTATGTAAGTGAGATTTGTTGTATCATATCATACATTCATATACCATAATTTGAACAATCTCATTTCCCTGTACCTTCCTCTCCTCCATCCTCCTGATTTGCCTGATCTACTCTACTGATCTCCCTCTTGTTATTATTATTATCATTTCACTTAATACATTGTAATTATATATATGAATATCATTCATTATGGAATACTCATGCGTGAATATAGCATAATTTCATAGATTTCATTCATTAGTATTTCCCCATGCACTCAGCACCTCCCTCTTCCCAAGCAAGATCTATTGATTTCATATATTTTAAGTTGGCACCATATTACCTAGCTGGGTTTCTATTTTGCAATTAGCACGTAACAGACTACTGGACATACAAATGGATGTTTAGTATCTCCTTCTATTTTATTAGAGTCTTGGTTCACCAGACAACATGTTGTTTTTTGAAGATTAACTATTTGGGTATCTTGTCACATGCACCAACCTGAATCCTTAATTAACAATAATAAATTCAATCATACCTAATAAAATATATCTTTAATGTCCTGGCAAGGCATGATTTTGATGGCTTAGCTGCCCAAATAAAGGATGCCAGGTAGAAACCTTTGATTCTTTCTGTCGTCCATACTTGGATGAAAAGTGGATGTTGCCAATGTTCCAGAACCATGGGGAGTACAACGAAAGGAACAACACACATCCTAACTGAGTATATCTCATTTTTAAAGCTTTCCTTAGAAGCTCCAGGCATTAACTGCACATTTTTCTGTTGGCCTAAACTTAACAGATTACCTTTGACTGACTGAGGTAATCTGTTTTTCAATCAGGGTTGAGATAGATATTTACTTATGTCAATTTAAAGCCAATTCTGCTAATAAGTATCCTAAAAATATGAGCATTTAAATATTTAATTATTTATTTGGAATAGACATTGGCCAAAGGATGTTAAAAGGTACAAGTTATTACTTGGAATTTTGTCTTCATTCATTGATGTGTAATATATCATACTTACAGTGTTATTCATTAACTAATGTTTGCTTTCCTTCTAATTAACTCATTCAGTCATTTGTTTGCATCTTAAACAATAGGTTGCTTGTGCCTGTACTTGTGCTCTTTCCTCCCACCCCTCTCGAGTCTCAATTGCATACTTTGTTTTCAGTTGTAGTTCAGTGCAGTTAACAGTGCAATTAACCAGGTCTTGAACTGCATTATGTAGGATTGAGTGCTTGCCTGCATGTTGGCTTCAGGAGAACAGCTTGTAGAGTTTAGTCGTGTAAGTACTTTATTTGCTAAATATAAACAATATTAATTTACCCATTTTAAAAAAGTAGGGTCTATGAACATTTTCCTTGTAAATTATTGTCAATATATCCTTGAGAATTGTAAACACAGTCTTTTAAACTTCAGAACTGTTGAAATTCTTTTTCCTTCATGAGAATTCAGTCCATGCAATATCATTGTCAGTGTAACGTAGTTTAGAATTGAGTATACTAACAAAACAATTTGAATAACAGTGGAAATAATAGGCAATCCAAAAAGGAAAGGTACATCTGATAAACTTGATATATTCTGAAATAATTTGAAAAGAAAATAATCAGAGCTTCTGAAATGTTGATCATGTGACTTTTAAGTATAAAAGCATTTAATTTATAACTACTCACATATGTTCCTAGTCACCTTAGATTCTTAAAGAAAATATTGGACATATGTGTAGAAATTTGTCCAAAAAGCCATCTTATATTTATCATGTTCTCATTGTTTGTTGCATCTTATTACCTTCACTGCCTTGTTGCCCACTGTCCTCTTAAAACAACAACAACCAAAAAATAGTTAAAAAGAAGAAAAATAATTAATTTCACATCTACCCAGCTCTGCAGTATGTTGTAATTCTGCTTAGGAATGAAAACAATTGAGCTTTCCTTTTGTTTTCTAATTCCTGTCCTTTACATGATAGATTGTATAAGCTGAGCTCCAGGGAGAAAACACGTTCTTGCTTCTATTTTCTACATATGTGACTTTTCTTTTGTAACTTTTGTAAAATTGTGAAAGTTGGGAAAGGACTCTTCAAAACATGCATTATCATTTTTATTCATTGAAATTCCTTACAATAGCTGAATGTTACTTTTTAAAGGGGGTTGAATGTCGAGAGAGATAAAAGGATTTTGATAAACAAATTCCTTGGCAGGAGCTACCTTATGTGCTCTATATTTCAGGCTAATAAGAAGGGCTTACTGTGGGTCAGTGTGTCACATCCCAGTGGTGTCTACTAAGAGGGAGGGTTATCGGATATGTCAGCAAGATAACGCTGTGAACAATTTTGAGCAGGCAAGATAATGGGACTGAATTAGGAAATGAGAGTTGAAATATGTTGGAATATTGTTAACATTGAGAATCGTAACTTAAAATAAATGTAGTCACCTTTTGACATTATAAGGCATGTTGGATAATAATTTTTAATCAGGTATATTTTAACTAGATGGAGTGGGTAAGGATAAAGCAAGTCAGATATATAATTGCAAGTTAAAATAAATGAATAAAATAACAAATTTTTGTATGCATCTGAACCTTTTTTTTTTAATAGAGAGCTGCTGGGCATGATTAAAGCTTGTGGGGGGGGGGTTGGAAACTGCTAATGAAAAAGAAAAACATTTTTCATCATTATAGATACTGACTAGCATTTCATAATACTAGCAAGATTTAATTTTCTCATTTACTATTTTCAAGTTTTGTATGTAAAATTCTTTTACCCAAACTTAAGTGCATGAATACAGAAGTTTAAAAAATGTCTTTGGATTACTATGTTTTTAGCATTGTATTTTAAAAAACCATTACATTGAATATTAATGCCTTTTTTAAAATCACTAATTCAAAGATTTTTATTTTTCTTTGTATTTGCCTCCAAACTAAGGTTTTCAAGCCTAAACTTATACTTAATTTTGAGAATGTGTGTGTGTGTGTGTGTTAAATGAAGCCCCCCAAAATACTCAGTTTTAAAGGTAGTTGTGAATTGCTTTGATGTGAATTGAATTAGAAAATCCACACTTAGATTATCATGAGAATTTTTAGAGGGTGTATAGATTCTCAGTACAATTTAAGCTTGTTGCAGAGGGCTGAAATTTTGAATTTTTGACACCATCTTTGTACATTTAGTTTTTTACTTCAGCATTTATTCTCATAAAAACCACGTCTTTATGCTCAAGGGATTGTTACATGAACATGTGTTAATATACCCTTATTTTCTTGAAGCCTGTAATGTTGCAAGCTTTTCAAATGGGGGATTTAGGAAGCCTTTGGTCAGCCAGTAGAGGCCACTCACAGCTTGCTACTAAAACTGGACAGCAAAGTGAAAGTCTTTCTTTATCCCTATTGAGCATCAATCTGAACTGGTTAATTTTTAGTTTCTTACTCAAAAAATAATTATTACTGTGAAACAGTATGAGAATAAGTTGTTGCTTTGTTTTTTAATTATACAGTGATTAATCTTTTATATTAAAGCATTTAGATCATCCATTAGTAGTAGATAGCAGAAATGGGAATTTATGCACTTAATAATTAGAAATATTCACATTCTAATAAACCAGTAATTCTAAATTCTCAATTATTAATGCTGGCTATATTTTAAGAGGGGTGAAAATAGTCTACAATGAAGATTTAAATAATAACATTGGTTTAGTTTTAGTTTAAAAAAATAATAATTGCCACTTCATATATATAAATGTGTATGTATTTTTTCTAATCCTTTATCTGTTTAGTTTAATTTTCATTTTGAGAAATTTTCATTTTGTGTATCAAAAATGTATTAATGTACCTTAAAATACATGAAGTCTGTGTTTCATTCATGACTTTCTTTGATGCTGGCAGCTATAGGGTTAGTATCTTCTCTGTGACACATGTCTTGGTTCCTGCCAGGAAGGCTAATCTTCGGTTGAAAGGAGAGCCTTGTGCTTCTCTGTGGTTTATTTCCTATGATTTCTTTTCTTTCTTTCTTTCTTTTTTTTTTATTTTTTTTTGAATCTCTAAAAGCCTTTCTGGTTTAAGGATGTAATCTCACATTTAGATTGGTATCTACTTTTGAATGAAAAAATATAGTCAAAGCTCTCTTATTTTCCCCAAGTTCCTTCAATTATTCATATCCTGGAGTGTTTACTCCCTTTGGTACAATTTTTAAATGTTGCTTTACTTTTGCTCTAGCAGTAGTAGTGGAGCCATTTCTTATTCTTGTAGTCTCTTCATACATGTGCTGGCCACTCTGTTTGGAACTGTCATGCCCCTCCTGCCTTATATTAATGATAGCCCATTTGCTACCCAGAGGTTACAGGCAAGAGGCATGTGTCCTTGAGCATATCATTCTACACTGAAGATTCTCCAAGAGTACATTTTGGATTCATGTCACCATCTTCTATGGCAAATCCCCAAAGATAGAAAACACTTGATTTTGTGTATTGTCTCCCTGTAAGAGAAAAAGTACAAGTGGTGAATAGGGCAACATAGGTTCATATCTAGCTCTATTCAGTCTGTGTAGCCTTTGGCATTGTTAGTTTCTTCTTCTGTGATTTGAGAAAAATGATGTCTTTTGATTCTAAACGCTTGCTTCTGAAAACATCTTAAGACACAGGCAAGAGCTCTAAAGAACAGGTATGTCATCGTCATTAATGACAACAATAATATTGCCAATAATTATCCAAATTCTTGATGTATGCTGTGATCCTTACCATGTTCTTTGTTGGTTTCTTCATGCTTAAGTTCTTCCAACAAGGATTAAAGGTATAAAGCACCGCATATACAACTCTCAGAGAAGCAAAGCCCAGATAAAAAAAAAATAGATAAAATTGGTTTCCTCTCTCTTCTCTCTCCCTCCCTTCCCCGCCCCATCTCTCTCTCTCTCTCTCTCTCTCTCTCTGTGAAAAAAAGTGGTATTATATATATATATATAAAACACAACACTGTAGAGTCCTTAACCTTGACTACCAGGAAAACATCACATTGATCCACTGTTACTATAACCGTTATAATTGAGATTTACCTCAACATGGCTGCTATGAATAGTAGATGCCACATAGATCCTAATAAAAGGTTTTCCCTAAAAGTTATATCAGCTGATAAGAGCAAGATTATTGTTGAACACTGGAATTTTTTAAAATATGATTGATGATAGAGACCCTAATATATCTTTTTGTACTGTTATTAGGTTTTATAAGAACCCCAACTTTAAGGCTTTTTCTTCATTAGAAAAGCAACTTATATTGTATTAATTTAGTGATTTAGTACAACAGTTTCTGAACTATTAGGATGTCCTCAGAAATGGGTCATCTACAGTCCTGAATATTCGTTGTAGGAGGATAGTGATGCTAATGTTCCTGTTAGGTAAGTATGTATAGTCACGCCCTCCTAATGTCTTCTACACATCATGCATTCTATGTGCACCTTTTATTCTTTGGGGGATTTTTTTAGCCAGTGAAGAGGATTTTCCTGGCCTACTCTGTAAAATATGAATTTTCATATTAATTATTTACTGATATAATTCTTATTCTTAAGAAGCAAAACAACAAAAAATTAGAAGTATTCTATAAAGACTTATCAAAACATCAAAAAAAAGATTAGTTCTATGTAATAATATAAAATCACACAGCTGTATCAGAACCATGTACTGCTTGATATATAACTAAAGCATGATTTTATATACGCAATAGATTTTAGTAAATATTTGTTGAATTGTATCAAGTAACCTATCATATTGAGTTTAGAACAAGGAACAATCAGTGGCTTGTTCCTATCAGATGCTAGATTTTATTAGACGAAGTAAGGGACAAGAGAAACTTTAATTCATTTCTCATCAGTTTTCATTTTACTTTTGGTGCAGAGTCATGATGACTCTGGAATGAGAAAATTGACCTTTGAAAAATACAGCAATATAGAAAGTTAAATTAACCAAGGTGGTAAGATGCATTGGACCAAAGGGTTCCCTTACTAGACAAGTGATTTTTCCCCCCTCTTTATTCCCTTTAAATAACTACTTTGTTTCCCTTTAATCTTACAAATGGTTTCCAATTTATGCAACTTGAATTATTATTTTTTGTTTTAAAAACAATTCTAACCTAATTTTTTGCATGTTGCTCATTATTAGTTTTGTGAATCTGTTTTCTATTCCTAAACATATCATGCCTTTTGTGAATTGTGACCATTCTGTAATATTATGAGAATAGATGACAAAATGGAATAGTTTATTAATTCCTTCAACTGTCTTATAGTAGGACTTTCAGAAGAACAACGTAAATACACAGGTGCTTTCACTCGAAATTCTCTTGGAGAATGTTCCTTTATTCAGTAGGAGGTAAAAGATAAACATTGAACATATTCATTTGAATAAGTATTAAAATGAATTGATGAAAAACATTTAGAATATTATTTTCCTGGCTTTTTAAAAATGAAGGTAAATTTATAACTAGCAACTGAAGTCTGTTTTCTTCTACTTCTTTGTCTTCCCGCCATTCTACCCCAAGGGTTTAAAGTCATATTTTTAAACTTATTTTAGTTGAGTTGTTTTCCTTAATATCTGTCACATATATTTGACTGACACATTTGTTGAATTACTAGAGGCCTTTATGCTAAACTTTAAAGGCCTGTTTCTTTCGTCGAAGGAGTCAAATTAATAATTGTCCTCTAAGAGAAGCAGGAAACTTCTGGGCCTTGACAAACTGGCAGAGAGGCTCAGGCCATGTCTCCCTACAGCCTGGAGGCTGTGCAAATTTGATTGACCAGTCCACACAAAACTGAAAAGCCTTCTTTTGAATGGCAGCTTGCCACCATAAGTATTTGTCAGTTTGGGCACTGAAGCAGAACAAAGTGAAGGGGAATGACTATACTGGAGGAAGAGAAGAAAGGACGATGGCTTCCTTACTTTTGTAAGGGCATAAAACATTATTAATTAAAGGAATCTTAATCATTGAGAATATAAGTAAGATAGCACCCATAATTGAACTACCTCTGTGCTAATTTTTGAAGATGCCTTCTTTCTCAACTAACTTGGGAAGTGATTTGTTCAACTATGTAATTGTGGAAGTTGCAGTGGATTTTGTAATGACAAAATGAAAATGAGAAATAAAACCAACTGTGTTCCATTTATCTTTTGAGGAAAATCATAAAATTGATGTTGTATAAGTGATAAAAGGAAAATTATTAATGTCTAATAAATGAAGAGAATACACATTTTGCCATTGATGTCATTTAGCTGAATTTCTGATACATTGGCCTTTATTTACTTTATAAATTGATAGTGGTATTGATGGAGCTATTGCTGAGTTTTCATAACTCACTACCACATTCCTATCTTCTTGATTGTAAACAAAAGAGAAAGCAGAGACTCATGACTTGTTAGCATTATTGATATGTTATGTTACCCAGAAACCATCTATTTATTTATTTCTGGTTTTGAGAGTTGTTTCTAAATTTGCATAATAAGCATAGCTATTAAAAAGAAATATGCCTACTTTATTTAGAATTATAGTCATTATTGATGTAGGAATATTTAGAAAATTTATCATAAGAATTCAGGGCATGTAATGTGATGTCTAAGGTTATCATCACTGAACATTGACTAATAATATGAATAAGTATCTCCAGAGTTTTAACAATAACAAGAATTGGATTATGGAGATATGGTTTCTCATAAAGAAGAGAATAGCTGTTCCCTATCTAATCCTGTGGAATAATTTTTATATTAATAGACTTGACTGTGAGTATTTTATTGGTTTAAAGTTTTATTATTTTTTTAAATTTGTGATTTCTAAGACATTAATTACTGGGTGTCATGTATTTTGGAGAATAGAACAATTACCATAATTGTTTCCTTGGAATTAATACTTTGATCTGATATTGAAAATTGCTTCATTTGATCTTTATTAAGGTTAGTATCTATCCTGAATTTATGATGAAACAATTATAAATTTTTTCAATGAATTTTTTGAAACTTAATAATACTTTGCAGTATTCTACTAATAATCATATTAAACATATTTTGAAGTTTAAAATTACTCAGACTTCAGTATTATGCTACTTCCACAAACTGAATTCTATATGAAAGATATGACTGTCATTTTTTTATAATATTATTTTTTATTTTTGAACAACCATACAAGTTTTAAACAAAATAATATCAAATGTGTATAGATTCTGGATATTACAGTTACCCCCAGGAGAGCCCCCCCCCAATTACCCACCCTTATCCCTCCCTTCCCCTTACCACCATATCTCTAAAAAAGGATTATGTTGTATAGCATTATAGCTTATCTGGGTTTAACATATGATAATAGACCAACTTTCTCACTGGTCAGGGTCTAGTCCCAACCTCCACTGATGAGTGGAGACAATCCACCATTAGTTCTCTGGGTTAAGCTGATTTTACTCAGCATGATCTCTTCCATAGCCATCCATTTACCCTCGAAGGCTGCAATATCCTTGTTTCTAATTGCTGTGTAATATTCCATGGTATAAATGTACCACAGTTTTTGAATCCATTCTTCCAGTGAGGGACACCGGGGTTG